>BGPR01003912.1:35716-117157 GCA_013235015.1 Araneus ventricosus
AAAAGACTAACTAAACAATAATAAAAGACTAACTAAACAATAATAAAAGACCCTTGAAAACGTGGGTAGCTGGATTCGCCTCCATTTTGAGTTAAGTTTATTTACGTTGTTCTAAACACGTGAATATGTTTCATAAGGCATTTTCGTTATATGTTCAGATAAACATCACTAGTCAAGGTATTTTCAAAGAAGAAAGGCCCAATTAATTTACACGCTGACAAACTACCCTACACGGTTAACATCTGATAAGTTCAGATTTAGTCGCATTGTTAAAAAGGATAATAATTTTCCGAGGAGCTATAATAACGACGATATTTTGAGGAATTATTTATGAAAAATTGTTGCTTGATGTGAAAAATTGCAATTTTGATGGATGAACAATTATAGTATTAATTAATTAAAATTATGAAGCTTCTAATATCTGGCAAGATTCTACATTTGCATTTGTTCAACCGGGTAATGAAACTTTGGTGTATGTTTTTAATTGTTTAAGTAATAGTTATTCTCACTGTGTACTTGGTATACCGGTTGATAATGCGGAGTTTCTTCCAGGGGAGGTATGGCGTAGTTGCGAAGTGCGAAGCATGCCATGTGATCGTAGTGAGAGCAGACATCAAATGTTCTAAAGGTTTGCACAGGACTGATATTCGTTGTCAGAACGCTCGCGCCAAGAAAAGAGTATTTGCGGGAATGTTACTTCTTTGTTTTATTGCGAAAAAAAAACGGCATCTGAATGTTACCGCATACTGCGGGACGTATGTTTTGAACATGCACCATCGCAAAACACGTGTGAATGCTGGATTAAACAGTTTAGGAAACGGCTATGGAAAGTAGAGATTTCAGTGTATTTGTGGGATTAGGAGGATATGGTGTATTATGAGTTTCTGAAATGCAGTGAAACCGTAAATAGTGCTTGCATCCAACAACAAATCGTCAATTTAAACCACACACTGGTCATCAAATGACTACAATGGGCGAGTCGACACGACAACCTCCTGACAACGCATCACCACATACGTCCAAACCAATGAATAAACACTTTAAACAATCTTGACTGGGTATTACTCCACGCTTTGATTTCACCAGACCTTGTACTGTGCGATTTTCACTTGTTCCGGTCGAGGGCGCACACAGTGTCTCAAAAGCACTTCCAAACGTACGACGATGGGGTCCGATGAAGCACTCACTAATTTGCGTCCAAAGAATAAAAGTTCAATTGGGACGGTATCCGCACCCTACCTGACAGATGGGGAAAAGTTGTAACTAGCTCTCCTCCACTTCTTATGTTCCCTTTTCATCCAGTTGACGCATTATTAACCAGTACAGCTAGTATACGTTTTTCTGGAACACTCTGTATACACATTTGTCTGTTAGAGAGTTATACAAGTAATATTTATTTCAGTGGCGGCTCGTCCATTTGGGCTCCAGAATTGCAGTCCTCCCTGAAATTATTTTAAAAACTTGTATTTCCGTTTTTATTCTTATCTGATTACTTTTCCTCTTTGATTACTTTCCTCTGATTATTTTCCTCTCATATGATTATTTTCCCTCTGTTTCAAATAATCAACAGAAATGGCAAAAAAGTAAAAGAAAACTTAAAAAGAAGTAAAATGAGTGACGCAGGCTTTTACTGCAGAGAGTTTTGCCCCTCCAAAGGATCAAAAACGGTCATCACAGACCGCGTTTGGCGAGCGACTTTCGTGTTCGCTTCCACATTTGGCTTTTCTTCACTTACGGAAAGTTTGACAGTGATGATTGCCCTTGGATAACACTTGATTTATGTGTTTCTATTTCACTTCATGCTGCTTCGACAAAAATGTGTTAAGCTTATTGACTATTCGTTTTCTATTATTAGAAATCACTCTTTGAAAACAAGATGATTTTCCAAATATAATTTTCTAAAATATTATTCAGACAAAACTTTATATAAAGAGGGATCAATCATTAATATTATATATAAAAAAACGTTTCTAAGTAAAACTGAAACTCCTTGAGAGCAGACCTTCAAAAAATCGTATTTTCGCAGCGAAAAATTGAATATAAAAATGTACGTCGCATTATACCGGATTTGAAAATTGCTCAAAATCCCAGTACCAGCGAAAATTTTTGAAGCACTGATTGTTTCTGAGCTGACGAGCCGCCACTGATCTATGTCTTCTTATTTATTTTTTAGCATTGAAGACTCTCTTATGACACGAAGCTTGTTTCATATAACTGGTATATATAAAGATATGCTTCCTTATTATTACAACCATTCTTCAAGCAAAAGAGAAATGTCGTTTAAAAATAAGCATTTAAAAACAAACCATGGTAGAAATTTTATTAGAAAATTTTATTCAGCAAAAATTATACAAAAAGTTTCAAAAATGTATAAAACCACACCACTTATTCCCTTATCCTCAATACCATAAACACTCAACTGATTAAAAATGCATATAAAAACATAAATAGTTAACCACTTGGTATAATTCTTACGATTATACAAATCAAATAAATAACAGCAACACAAATATGAAGTTACAGTAAAACTAACAAACAGTTTAGAAGCATTTTACAAATAAAAGTAGAAAATGATTAAATGTTTTAAATTTTTATCTAATGCAAATAAATAGCAATGAATCAATTCTAGTAGATTTATCACAGTAATTGCTTCATAGTTTTTAGTAAAAAACATATTGTAGTTCCATGAGGAACGTTATGGAATTACATTCCATAAAATATAGGCTTAACATGAGTTTTGGAATGCAATTATACAAAAAATTTTTAGAAATGAAATACAGAAAACACATAAAGATGCAGTTTTAGAAGAATTATTTAAAAACGAAGAAAAGAAATGGGACAAATATGTTTGTTCTTGATCAGCATAAAAAAATAAATGGAAGCTTCCAGAAAACAAAATATTAACAATGACACATGTGTACGACATTACAAAGAACATAAATAACATTTAATAGCTGCCATAGGAAACGTTGAATGTCATAATGACATAGTATCTAATCAACTTAGTAATTTAATCTGATATCTGATCGATGATTTTAGCTAATAATTATTTAGCTTGAAATTTTTGATAGATGTAAAAAATTATTTGAAATGTCTACAAATGCAGATCTATTTTTATTTGATATAATTAGTTAATTTTCAACTGTTCCGCTCTTTAAATAACTTCTGTACCTAAAAATACTGTTTATTACTTTCAAAATATTTTATCTAATATTGTTGATTATTTATAATTTATCTCAATAAAAAAATTACATCAGATAATTTTGGTTTTGAATATTCACAGGACAAAGCCACAAATGCGACTCTGAGCTATGTTTCAATAGCAAATTTACTAATTTTTTGCGTCTTCACGTATTTTTCCAAATACTTAAAAAATTGTATTTATAGGTTATTAAAAAATTCTAATGTTTCAAATGCAAAGCTTGTGACAACTTACAACTTTGATAAAATATTACAAATTATTTAATTTGTTGATTTTAAAAATTCTGCTTTGAAAAATCCTTAAAAGCAATTTTTCTTAATTATTTTATGATGCAATGCATAAATTTTAGATCTATGATCTGATTAATACTGTTATTCGGTTGTAAAAGCAGATGTTCCACATTTAGGATCCTTCAGTGCTGTTTTCATAGTGGATCGATAGATGGCGCTTCTTGTTCGCCATTTTCTTGGAATTCTTTCTCCAGCGGCAAGCAGCGATGAGACAAGCAGAAAATCCGCACACTTCCACTAAGAAAAAACCGCCTGCGATCAACGCAAACATGGTCGGGTCGAAACAAAAGGTGGCATCCGAGTTAGTGGTTGTTGAACTAAACGTGTGAAACAGTCCATTGCCTCCTTTGATATCTGTAATGAAAGCACAATCATTTAAAACACCAATCAAGTCAAAACATCTACAAATTGAGTCGAAACATCTACAGTACAAATAAATTTTATAGCAGATATTGCGTGTTTTTAACCTTTTCCTTACAGTGGTAAATAAACTGTGCCAACATATTTTTGTTTCTTTATTTTACATGTCAGCTGTCACGGATACTATCCTACGAAAAAAAAAGGATATTTTTCCCGTTTCGGAACTAAACTATCACTTCTCTAATAATACGGTAAACAGTTTTTCTCCTTTGTCCTATCATATCACCCCATGAGTGATGAATAGGTTTTTCGCTATTGAAGGAAGACAAGAATAGGTAACAAATATGACGGTGGAAAGCGACTGTAGATCTCATCTTCTGATGATGTGAAACAGGGGAAAACGCTTTCCCATTTTTTCCCGTAATTCTACTTTTAAAAAATATTTTGACATTTCACACTCCAAAAATCTAAAAGTTAAATACAAATTAATATTTAACAAAAGATGAAGGCCCATGTAGAATTGAATATTTAAAAATCTATTTTATTTATTCATCACGATGATTAAAAAATACACTTTCTCCAACGACTTTCTTCCAAGGAAAGGGTGGCTTTCTTTTGGTTGCGCCTGAATCTGGTAGCAGCAAGAATACAGAAAACAGAGAAAATAGGTATTCCTGTTTAGATGAAATGCCATATTGAAACTAATTTTCTGAATCATTATTTTCGTGAGATTAGCAATAATGGCCTAGACGAGATTTAAGACATCTTTCAGTGAAAACAATTAAATCACATCAAACTGAATTAAAGTTTTGAACTTTTCGGCAGGCAAAAAGACTCACCAGATATTTTTAGTCTATGACAACTCAAGTTGAGAATACGTATGAATCTATCAGTGGCCTCACCTCTGATGAGTGATGTATTACGAGTTTCAACCTCACTTAGAAGTACAGAAAGAAATCCAGGAAATTAAATAACTTTTTATTTTAAATAAAATGTTTCATTACACAAAATATCAATTATTTTCCTTAACTCTGTGAAACACATTATTAATCACTTTTAAATAGATTCTGTTCATATTGAAGATTATTTAACTCGGCATAATGACAGATATCTTTTTCTGTGTGGACAACTTCAGTTGTTATTCACTATAACTAGAGAGTACATGAGAAATACATTCCGATATTACATCAGTTTGAACTTTGGCTTCTGTTAAGTTAAACAGAAATGGTTAATTTGATTCCCTTCAACTCTTTCGTTAGTCGAAATATGCTGTTATAAGGCATCATTAAAATACAATGAAAATGCTGGAAATATGCAAAATTGAAGGCAACATAGCTAGTGGTTGAATCAAACAAATTGGCGGGAAAGTTTCGAAACGCTGTGTTTTGAAACAAAATTATCTGTTACCAAAGATGAAAATTCCGTGCAAATTCCTTTTGATTAAGTCAACACTTTTTATTTATTCTAACAGAATTAGTCTCATAACAGTGCTAATTTATTGAGTTCGCTGATGATTGAATAAAATGATAAATTGTAGCTGTATTTAGTTCGAATAATGCTAATACCTAAATTTTTGTGTCACTTATTTCAGAATGCCTTTACCCGTTCCAAGTATTTCAGATTCAGTTCAAATCTGATGCAATTAATTCGATAAATTCGAAGATTCGTTTCATTCAGTTGATCTAATTAATTCGATAAAAATCGGGTTTAAAGGAAAAAAGAATGATCATAATTAAACTATTTTAATTCATAGCCTTACATTCCACATTTATAAATTTCAACAACAATTTTTTAAAAGGAATTTGAGATATCATGTACGTATAGCTTTTTTTTTTTGGTTTGTTTGAGTATGGGATAGAAAAATAAGATTTTACCAATAAGGTTTTAGGATTCCACATCTTCTTAAAATCGGTTCAGATGTCATACCCGTAAATTCTTTTTTTGAGTATGAGTTAGTACAACTGTGTTCCCAATAAGCCTATAAGATTCTACTCCCCACAACCAGTGGAATCAGTCAGGTTATAATCCAATCACCGTGTACATAGTTTTTCTCCATGGCTTATTGTTTGATTCGTACGTGAAGTCTAAACTTAATCCTAACTATACAAAAAAGGAATACGTAATTGCAGGAGTGATAAAAAAAACCACAGGTTATAAGGAAAACTGAAATTATTTTAGTATGTTTTCGCCAAGAATTGGATTGATTCTTTTTTGATTGGGAAAATTAGGCCATATTGAAGCAATATTTTTTCCCACCAAATTGAAATTTCACCCATACCCAGTTTAAAACTTAAAACACTGTTCAAAAAATATGGTATTTATTAATATTATTAGCTATATTATAGCTAATAATATTAATAATAGTAGCTAAGCTATTAAGTATTATAAGTAAGTAAGCATAGTTAGGTAATATTATTAGCTAACTAGGCTTATTTCGTCACAATCATTGCATTCGTAATCACAATCGTTGAAAGTTGATTAATAGCATTTTTTAATGTAGGGTTAGCTAAGCTGCAGTTCTGGTTTGAATTTCAAAATATTTTTAATCATTTTTCTTAACTAATCAAGCACCATTATGGAAATAATACATAAAAAATAATAATGACAACCAGAAATAATGGCTTAAATTATTATCAACTCATCAACACTAAAAACTAATTATTCAAGTATCCATTAAGGGTTCTTTTTTTTATTGCTAGGTTTAGTGTAAAATATACATATCTAATATCTTTTATCATTATTAAAATATTCAAAACAGAAAAGAAAAATGCTCGATTACGTCAGCAAAGTATATTCTGCTAATTTTATTTGAATGAAAAATGAATCTTGTTGAAAGCTTCTATGAAAACAAACGAACTAAGGCTAAAAACTAAGGATGAAAAAGTTCTGAAAATGGAGAAATAATTATCTCAAGATATAAGAAAGGAAATCTAATGATTTTTCTTGAACCGAAAAATACATTTACCAAATTTTTCGATGAATTTTTTTCTTTGTCGCGAAGATTCGTACGATACCAAATGCATATTTCTTTCCATGTAATGTGTTTCTTCTAAAGATAGGATTTGAAACAAGGATATAAAAAAATAACCTCAAAGAATTCAGCGAATAAAAACTAGCACTTAATAACGTATAAGAAATGATAAAATCTAGGAATTTTCCTCATCAATCTTCATAAAGTTTGAAAGAACAGGAACACATTTTATCGATTTCAAATCTTTGCGGCTCGTATATTTTTCTACAAAGCATGCGTAGAGACGGAATAATAATGGAAAAGAATGTAGAATTTGTTGCTTTCGGGGGAAAATTTCCATTTAAAAAACTTTGTATTCTTCAACACCCAACGTTAAAATTGGTCGTATGAAAGATAATGAAAACGACACTTCGGAGTAATTCATGCAGCGTACTACTGCATATGTTGAAAGTGGTCAATTTTGTGCCACTTTCTCGTATACGAAATATTCAAAGAGAAAGCTTTTTAATCATCAAAACAATTCGAACCCGTCCTCCCAGCTTTAGAATTTTCTCAGTCTCTCTTTCCACCCAAAAAATTAGAAGCATGTCTGTCTTTCTGCCAACACAAGAACGCAAAAAAAGGAACAAGCGAGACAAATGAAACATGGTATGATTTTACCTCAAAATTGTAAACTTCTATCAAATTTTGTCAAATGAAGTCTATTTGCCTATCCGTGCGTATGCATGTGAACACTCTTGAAGGGTTTTCTTTTTCCTATGGCTTCCTTCCTCTAGTTTGATTACAATATGCATATTACGATTGTTTCTAGATATACCAGATGCCTTCGGCGACCAACTGTTTATCCGTAATATTAATAGCCCGAAGCTATACTTGCAAAAGGTCGAAAAAAATTGAAGAAGTTTCTCAAATTTTTGAGGCTGGAGAATTCTGTCAAAGTTTGATTTTGCATTATCTCTCAGAAGTGCGGCGGTGCGGAGCAGGCCACCATTGATGACGTATTTAGGGATCATGAGCTTTCTCGTAAAACAACCAGAGGGAGTGGTCTCCCCTAAACTTTCTCGTATACTTTCTAAGTGGAGATTCGTCAAAATCTCGAGTTCGAATTTTTTTGACGATTACAATACTTTCTCTTTGTATACTTCGTATACGAGAAAGTAAAAATTGGCGAAATTGGTACAGAGGTTGGGGACTCTTTTAAGTTTTATTCCCTATAAATAATGCGAAGTGAAGTAGCGTTTTGAGATTTCTCTCGAAAATGGGTAGAATGAGAGGATGTGGAAGACATGCGACCATTGACATGCGTATCTAGGGGTTATAAACTTTCTTATGAAATAAAATTTGGCTGAAAGACTCGTTCTTTGGTTTTACCAAATAATTTAATTACATAGATAGGGTACTAATACATATTACATGAATAAAAGTAAGCATTTTAGATTTTCCAAAAAATAATTTAAATTTGCTTGAGGAGTGGCTCGGCTATAAATGTTTCCTTTTCCAAATTAATCACCGATTAATTGATCAAAAATAGATAGTGCTTTTTACCAGTTGTAACTAGATATATGTATAAACTATTTCCAAAATTAATTGTTTAACTAACTGACGTTTGCCAGATTTATTTTTTATTTAAAACTACAGGTATCAGAAGGATTTTTTTACATGGTTTGTTAAGAAAATGTCGTTTCTTATGCTAACAAAATTGAAATCTTTGCAAACTTATTTCTTGGAAACTGTCAAAATTCATGATCCATGAATTCTATCAGGTATCACAGGTATCAGAAGGGGAAAAATGTTGGGGTTTTTTTTCTACTTTGTTAAGAAAATGACATTTCTTGTGTTAACAAATTTGAAATCTTAATTGCCAGAATTCATGATTCTTAAATCATTAAGTGAACAAGTTGAAATGAGGTTTATGTTGATGGTGTAGATAAACGAAAAACATTTATATAGCTGATTCCTTAAATTTAAATTATCTTAAATTTAGAAAGAAATCTTTGTAGTTTATGAAAGGCTTTGAATAGAAAGCCAATTATTTCAGTTTCCTTATGTGCTTAATTAGTTTCATTTAGCAAACTTATGTGTTCTTTATGCAAAATTCCAGCTCTGTTTGGATGTTTTTCCCGATTTATCCATTTTATATATTACAATTATAGACTAGTTCTTTCTACAAGTCATCTGGTAAGATATCCATTTCTTCCATATATGTTTTAAAAATCCATTTCTGCCCTTAAGGGAACCTTTAGAAACTTGTGTATACATTTTCTTTGTATACAGCATGTCCACTTAAATCCTGAGCCTCTCCCCCTTAACTTCAAAACGGCGATAGCTATAGTGAAAAATGCCGTGTCTGGTATAGTAAAGTAGCTGCGCTCTACCTTATGAGACACTTACGGAACCACCTAGAGCTAATACTACTAGCTAAATTCGGAGTTAGTTTTCTTATCTCGAGAAACGGAAAAAAGGTCAATTAAATAGAACATAAAATGACCTATGATTCATTTATCAACAATATTCTCATTGATGAATGAAATATGTGCATGGTCTTTTAAACTGCAAGTGCACACATTTTAAGGCTTAAACTTTTCGATGATTAATAAAAACATACTTTTAAGTTTCGTTGAAGGATTGAATTCACATTTTCACACCGATCTGAGTTAAATGCATCCAGGTGGATACAAATTTATCATAAATGAAGAAATTTTGGTGAAATATGAACAAAATGTATATATAAAAACACTGTCTCTATTGAAATATTATCATTATTCTATATACACAAAGCGGTTTCATAGTATAAATTTGTGAAATATGGAGATGTGAACCTTTATTTCATCCAGATTCTGCTACTTCTCGGTTTTTTCAACATTTTAGATTTTTATCTAATTAACAATAGAAAAAGTTGGAACTTAATATTATGCATTAATCATTGCATTTAACAGCAAATGTTTTTACTAAAAGTTATGATGATTCTTCCAAAGGCATGAACATTGGTATACATTCCAAATAGAGTTTTTATAACTCTAGGGCCCGAATCCGGATATACTGAAATTTTATTTGTTTTTTGGAGGAAATTAGCTTCGTTGCCAAATTGTTGTTTCTAATAAACAATGGCAAAAATTTTACGTATAGTAATTTGCAGAACTACTCACAAATAAAGGTCCAAAATTCTACTTCGATCTCTTACATAGATTGAAATAAAAGCTTCATTTTTATTAGAATGGGCATTTGAGAGGGACAAAATTAATAAAGCATATATTTCGACATAAAACCTTTCTAAAGTTTAGCACGAAAACTTTCGCTTAACCGAACTTTTCTTACATACACTAACTTTTATCGGCCATTTTTGGCTATTTGTTTGATAGAAGTTTCCATGCATGAAATTCTCGAACAATTTTCAGAACTTTTATGAGCGTACTCGTCTAGGAGAATTTCTTAAAAAATACAATGCACATTTTTTACAATGCCCATCTTTATTCTTGACGTAGATGACACTTTTGAAAGCTAGCTGTATGGGTTGAACAGCCTGTACAAGGCTGGCTTAGAAGAGCACTGGCCCTTGAACAACTTGGACTATGCATCGCGTGCTTATTCACGTTGAACATGACTTTTCTACGCTGAACTGAGCCAGCGAAAACAGTCTGAAAAGGAAACTTTTTTCTCCAGCCTCCTCTTTTCGATTTCACATTGGTTCTTTGGCAGGGTTTTAAAAGATTAGCTCAGCTTCTTTAAGAATCTTCTTTCCATTTATTTCTTCACTCGCAAGGCACACGAAAAGCCAAAAAAGGAATCTGACGGTTGAAGTTAGGAAAGAAAAAAATTAAGAAAAGTTCAGGAAACTGGCGAATAAAAAAAATGTCATGAAGAAAATAACGAGTATGTAAAATAAAAGAAAAAAATCAAGCAAAAGAAGGAAAAAAATTTCCCCAGCTGCTAAACTTTTCGTCGCTCGAGTTGAACATCGAGAGGAAATAATAATACTTTTCTGGTACGAAATTGAAAAACGCTGAAATTAAAATACGTTAAAATTAAAATACAGCAAGAATCTGTTAAAGGCGTGAAAGAAAAAAAATAACATTAAAGAACTGTGAAGTGTATGAGAGAAAATGTAAAGTAAGTGAAATAATCAGTAAGACTCCTTGGAAAATCTCCTTATTGTTTGGCAATAACTCTTCAAGGGAACTTTATTCCCTGGTTCGATTACGATTTTCTCTCCCTTTTTATCTTTTATTTCGCTAGTTCATTTGTTCTTTGGGAATTTTTCGCTTCATTTTAAGGCTTATTATTTCCTGGGGAGTCTATTACTACGTGGGAAAGCGATTTCGTTTCGCTTAATATATAACGCGTCTCACTTATTTATTTTTTAATTTGACAGCTAAAGTAGCAACTTCAGTGGGAGTGAAACATAAACCGGGACACACAATTTCTCCCTCATTAAATTGCAGCTATGGGATAAAGAATGAACTTTTTTGGCTTCAAAGGGGATGATCCAAAATTGGAATATCAATTCTACGACTGCTTTATCTAGAATTGCTTATTTTCTTTTTTTGGTTAAAAAAAAAACATCTAATAAAAATAGAAGGAGATGGCACGTGCGGTTCTAGAAGTCTATACCGATCAGATCAGTGTCTTATTAACTTCAGAAAACTTTTTATGTTTTGTAAACAAGCTTTGAAGCAGAGATTTTTTAATTTAACGTTTTGTAAGATTGTCTTTCACGTTCTTTGTTTTAACCATATGTTTGATTTCATTGACGCAGTTTCAAATTATACTTATAATACCGTTTGCGAAACTTAATTGAATCCGATACAATTAAGACGATTTTTTCTGTATTTATTTTATTTCAAAGTACATAAAATAGGGTGAAATTTTGAGTAACATTGATTTTATTATACATCATTGTTTGCGTAAGAAGGTGCAAATATTGCGGTTTATCATTATAGTTGCGTTTCATGTAATATCGAGCCATAGATAGATTCTCATTATAATATTAATATTGCTCTTTTCAATCAAAATTTAGTTATAGTATTAAATTCTGCGATTTTATTTTTTTTATCTTTTCAACATTTTAAATCCATAATTTATATGAAAACGGCTATTTTGCTACTTGTTTATAAAATGTTTATTTACTCTTTGATTATTTATAATCGAAAGAATCTATTTTACTTCAGTTTATGACTTTTGCGTATCATTTTCACATTTCAAGATCTTTTCATAAAACATTTTGAAATTCCTCATGTTCAAAAACTCTCCCAAGGACGTAAAATGTTCATTATATGCTAGAATATATTATATATTAAATTCTGCGATTTTATTTTTTTTTATCGTTTTAACATTAAATCCATAATTTTATATGAAAACGGCTATTTTGCTACTTGTTTATAAAATGTTTATTTACTCTTTGATTATTCAAATCAGGCAATTATTTTACATGTCAGTTTAGCTGACTTTTGCATTCATTTGACATTCAAGATCTTTTTTATAAACATTTTGAAATTCCTCATCTTCAAAAAAGCTCTCCCAGGGACGTAAAATGTTCATTATATGCTAGAATATACAATACTGAATCTCTTATGTTTCAACACCAACAAGACAGAAAGCAGCCTTCCTTGGTTTCCTTCTAAGCGACCAAATATAAACACTCTTATACAGTGGAAATGTGACGATATGGTTCGGTCAACACAGGGTATAGTACAGCTATTGCATTAAGAATAAAGAAGCCAATTCTCTTACCACTCAATGCCCAAGAACCACCACACGAGGATGTATGGTGATCGACTGTTTATAGGATAGGAAAAAAGGCTGGGCAGAGGGAGGGGCAGAAAATGACCAACAGAAACAAGGTTTAGAGGTTCATTTCAATTTTTCTATATAATCATTATTTTCGTTTAACGGTCTTTCTTTAAAATATTGTCCCATCTTAGACGGATGTTACTTTAGATCCTTTAAATCTTTTGGATTGTGTTTAGAAATAGTGCTAGCAACGGAAGACTTTTTAAGTTATTTATAGCATTCAACCAGTAACAGTGAATTCAACATCGAATGCCATTTTGATAAAAATATAATTTGAATTCAGCTGATATTTTCTCGACTCTTAATTATTTCCTCGTTTTCTTTTTATTTTTAATTAATAATTTATGTACTATACGTAGTAAGAACAAATTTCTTTTTTATACACAAAAAACAGTGTTCAGTAGCTCCAATGAATATAGATTTTTTTTACTTTTCATTACTTTAAAAATAATTACAATTTGTAATTTATTTATTACGTGATACATTTAATTGCTGTGTCTTATTTTTCATCAATATAGTTCATCAAGTATTATTTTTCTCAATTACATCGTTTTTATTAAACTTGCTTGTAAAATTTTAAGATTTACCAAATCTACGTAGGAAAAAAAATGAAGAAGGTAGTTTTTTTTCATCGGATGAGGATGAAAGTTAGCAAATTGCAGCACGTAGAGTATGGGGGGGACAGTCTTGCCAGGGATGCGGGTCACCTCGAGTATGACTCTAATAATCATAATATTTTTTTTAAAACCTAGTTATGGTGCATAATAACTTTCTAGGAGATCGTTTCGTATTTGTCATATCCTTTCCTATTCCTCACATTTTCTGATTATGTTACTTGGATTTTAAAGATATTATAGATCGGCCAAGACTTTTCCAAATCGCTTTCTTTGAAGAAATTAAAACCTTTGTTCAGACTATGTTTGAGAATATGAATGAATGATTTGGACATTATCTTTAAATGGATTCATATTTCGAGACACTTAGAGAAAGTTACCGAAATTTGACCCTAACATTTTAATGTACTGCGATAGATAAATAATTTGAATAAAAAAGGCAGTAGAATTTTTTCTAGCTTATTTCTCTTAGAAACAATTAACTTTTTAAGTAGCACTTTAGATCATGAAAAACGAGCGTAAAATTTTTGCCATTGTGAAAATTAAGGACACTGGTTTCCCATATTGGACGATTAATTTTTTAGTACAATTCAACCAAAGGTGTTTTTATTATTAAATTCACAAACACGCAATACGTGAATAACATTTTATGCACTGTATCATTTCTTCTTCCTTTGTTTCCTCACATATGAAATAAAACATGTACTTATGGCTTTAGTTCTGCAACCAACAGTAGAAACATAGTCTTTTATAGCTTTTTTTTGCTGCTTGTTTTACTTCCAATTTATGAGGACTACTAGCGATTTTAACTGTTCTGGGCTGTTTCTCTAGTTCAAGATAATCATCCCTTGATTTAAATAGTCCCACTGAGGCAAATGTTTATGGTCCATTCTAAGTTCAGCCGACAACAACAAAATATTTACCTAATCTTATATTTAAACTATTTTAACAAAATAATTACAAAATTGTAGCCAAATACGTTTACTCTCTGAGAATATAATAACAAATTTTGTATTTGCTTTAAAACAAGTCTAGTCTTTTGTTAAAATGTTTAATTAATGATATCTAAATAAAACTTGTTCTAGAACTACAACCATGTATCTCTTTCTCTAAAACTGATTCCAAAACCACATTGATATCCTTGCAATAAATTTGTTCTTTAAGGCAATATTCACTATAATATTCTTGGACAATAAGTTGCTTTTTAATCAAATATTTACTAGAATTGAAGTTCTACCTAGCCCAATCTAGGCAAAGGACCAAATTCCACACAACTCACATTTAATTTATTTTACAATAGTAAATCAATGCATTTTTTAGGACGAGTGTTTGTTTATTTGTAGGAAAATAATTGGTCTGATGAAAACTAGGTATAATTGTTGCCTTTTCATTTCAGTACTTGAATATTTGGGCCATTCCGTGTTATGAATCTAAGACTGGCATTCGATGGCGCTCATTACGCAATTTGAGCCGTTCCACGCCTAAACCAATCGTTGTTGAGAAACCGATGAGGATTGTGCGGTCACAGCCAGTATCCAACCAGTTTGGGTATCAAATGCTGCATTTGTTCTGCCTGGCCAAAAATATGCGTCCGGTATATGATGTGGGTAGGGGCTCTCGTGAATGCGAAAGACATGCGTTTTGACAGCTGGGGAGGAGGATTAGGAATCGGAATGGACGGTCGAGAGACTGCCTGAATGGATGGGCGAAAAAAAATGGAGGGTGGACTGCCACCTTGCCGTTTGTGCGGGTAAGACCTTGTGAATGATCAGCTTAACGGTAAAATCGTGAGCACTCATCTGTTTACGATCGTAAAGAAAATACTTGCAATCAAATATGGGAAAACGAAGAAAAAAAAAAACATTTTATACTTAATTAAGGTAAGGTGTTAGATCTGAATACTGTGTTTTTTTATTTTAAGAAAAGTAAAATGGACAATTAAATCTTAATTGAGGACAATTAAATCGTAATTTGAATTCCTGATTAAACTATTAAAATATTTAAGAGATCAGTTGCCATTAATCTTTCTTTCCTAAATTTGGAAATACCCAGTTAATATGGTTAAACAGGAAATCTTACAAACAAAAGGGGAATAACTTCTTCAGTTTGTTCCAAGGAAAGATAAATATAAAAAATACTATTTATATGCTTAAAATTTCACATTACACTTTCTATATCAAATGTTTCCTGATTTTATTTTCTAGTAAGGAACAATGCAGAAGAAGTTATGTCTTCTCTTCTATACTTTATTTGACATGTCTACAAAATACGTTGGGTTTAAAAAACCAATACACTAAAGGGGAGGTGCAGTGACAGGAATGCATAGTTTTCGGTACGGAGCGATTTAACGCTGGCGAAGTCATCGCAGATGCAACACTTCTGGAAGAGTGACTGAAGAAGACAACACCTCTTCCGGACCGGATTCTCTTTTCTTACGGCCGAAGAGAAGAAACTGTTTCATATCATCTTCTCTACGGCTGTAGATTTGGACAACCCTAGGATTATATAATCGGATTTATCAGTTGAAATGCACAAACAACTGTATGAAAAAATGTATTGTAAATAATTGCTTGATGAATATGAGAGAATGTAAGTATAGTTTTTACAAAATCCAGCGGAATATTAAGTGAAATATTATCATGTTTCAAATGTTGTTAATATTTTTTATCTATGAATCAATACTCATTTAAATTATAAATATAATTCTAGGTTTCAAACAGAGGTCAGTTTCGATGGATGTCAAACATTGTGCATAGAATTTGCTAATATTTTTTTATATATATGTTTAATAACTATGTATACATATCTTATGTTTATGCAACAAAAAAATATTTAAATCTTAAATTTTAGTATCATATTTGAAAAATCGAAAAAATCTACCTCTCTGTACTGCTGTTTTTAAAAATAAATTTCTACATTTTATTAAAGTGTCTCCCACTTTCCCTATTAAATAATCGTATGGTTCCTGAAAAAATGTTTCTGAATTTAACAACTAGCACTGAACAAAGTTTCAAAATACCTATAGGTTATCCTTTGAACAATATTTTATTTCATTTTTAGTAACTTTATGGACAGCAACACTTATTATTATAGAGAATCATCATGCGTGCGATTTCTAGACAACAAGGCCCTAAATAAAATGTTCTGGATGAAAATATCATCTCTTGAAGAAGAGAAAGAACGATTTTTTTTATAGTTAAGTTATATACTTTCTTTGAAATTAATGAAATGCGGAATGCAAGCAATTCTTATCTAAAACTGGATATTTAGCATGGCCAGATCGAATGCTATATCTTGTGGCATCTGAGAAATTCTTTTTATCTATCGACAAAATTAAAATACAATTTTTATGATTACTATCTCAGTTCTTTTTTCGAAATGTTTGCAGGCTAATGTTACAACTGTCTTTGTTTTAAATTCATAGAATTCTATTATTGAATTATTAAACCGTAATTTCCTATTCTTGCACTATTAATGCTTTTTCATCCATAATTCTACATTTCTGATGTTATTTTATGATCTCTAAAATCAAGATTTTTTTTCTATTTGTAAATTTTTAAGTGTAAGTTACCAAAATCACGCTTTCCTTTTTCCTACATATATCTACTACTCTATATGTTTCTACATCACATTCAAAGAAAAATATTTTTTTAAAGTAATGTTACTAATTTCATTGTAAAATTCTGTATTATTTTCATGCCGCAAAATTGTAAATCTTTCTCCTTAGGAATAATATAACATAGACCAGTAATTTTAAATAAAATTTGAAGATGAAGTCGGCATTTCATTCGTATAGTACAGTTTTCTCATCGATCTACTCATAATGCATTTTATCCATTTGTATAGGTTCATGTGAACAAGACTACTTACAAAATATAGAAGATCATAAGTAAACAGAAGAATGATTTTAGTTAGTTGTTCAGTGGCATAAATAAAGTTACGAATCTGCAGGCTGTTGGCTCCAAGGAAATCGAAAACTGTAAGAATCGCCCATAGCAGTTTGAGGTCAAGTAAATGCTGTCATACAATGCTTATCTGACTCTACAATTAAAAGCACTTATAAAATCAAAAATATTTCTGATTTCATCATAAGAATAATACAAGGATTCAGCTCATCTTATGCAGGGACATATTAACAAATATGCAAAACAAGAACTGCCTAGGGGCAGTAGGTGCATGGCCAGATTAACAAATAAGCAAAATAGGAAATGCCTAGGGGGCAGTAAATGCATGGCCAGATTAACAAATATGAAAAACAGGAACTGCCTAGGGGCAGTAGAAGCTGCAATTAACAAATAACAAAATAAGGAAATGCCTAGAGGCAGTAAATGCATGCCAGATTAACAAATATGAAAACAGGAACACCTAGGGCAGCAGTAGAAGCATGTGAGATTAACAAATAAGCAAAATAGAAAATGCGTAGGGGCAGTAGATGCAGGGCCAAGATTAACATATATGCAAAATAGGAAATGCTTAGGGGCAGTAAATGCATGGCCAGATTAACAAAATACCAAAGGAACTGCCAGGAGCACGTAATGCAGGGCCAGATTAACAATTAATCAAAATAGGAAATTCCTAGGAGTCCCCGAGCTCTTTTTCCGGTATTTTCAGAGTAATTTCATTCTGTGTTTTTAATATTTACGAGTGTTATCACTCGAACTCAATCAAATTAAAATCAAGTATAGTTTAAATTTTAGAATATTATTCTATCAACATTTCTAATTAATTACTTTTGTTAATTTCATGTTTTGTTGTTTTATAATTCTAAGAAAATATGTCGATTCATAATTTAAAAATCCTCAGCTTAATTAAATTATTTGGATTTTGGTGAAAAAATTTTCCAATATGTTTCACCTATCTTGTAATAAAATCACATCTAAATTTTAATTTTGAATTATTATTTTTTTTTTCATACTCGGGATACTGAAACGAACTCGTTTAAATGCGGACTGCAACTGAATATTGCAATATTTAAGTTTGTGAAAATGTTTTCAAAATTTTTTACAGAGATTTTAAACTAGAATCAATAAAAGATATCTGGTTTTTGTAAGTTGGAGAGGGAAGGGGGGGGGGGGGGTCCTGATACATGCGTTATAAGGGCCCCACAGAATTAACCTGTGACCTAGTCAGTAGATTTGAACTGTTCTCTTGCTTTCAGTTGCGAATAAAAGCAGAATGATTAAGTGAGAAAATTATCTAATTACTGGTTTGCAGTGCTCTAGACAAGTTTCTACTTCTGCTTCTAGTTCCAGCATACTGCTACCAGTGGTATGAATGCCTCTAAGTAACCTTCAGAGACTTGCTTTGGTAGGCTCTATGGTCCAGACTTCTCATCATTTTCTTCTACTGGACATCTGAAAGTAAAAGAAAAATAATTAATCATATTTTACTCAAAGACAGAAAAAATATTTCAGGCAAATTTTGTAAAGTATAGAAACGGCATGTGTGACTCATAAGGGAAGAGTTTGGTTTGTTTATTTTCAAATATTTGAGTGGTATGAGTTTTAAGGGTTGCTTATCATATTTTTATGATACATAACTTTCAACAAAAACGCATTTTTTTCATAAGCAGAGCTTATGCTTCCAGATTTCATGAGAATATTCAATAAGTTATAATAAATATATAATATTCCCAATTGGAATCATACAACAGGCGGAGTCAGAAATGCCATTTCACGCCGTGAGTGGCGTTTACAAACCACAGGAAAGCAGAAACCGGCATTTGTAGACAATCACAGAAATTTGAATGGCCGCCTACATCGCTCTTTTTCTCTTTTTTATCATCCGCGTATCGAGGATATTATGAGATCTCCACGGATCTACATCATATTCAGCGCCCTCATCCTGATGGTTACTCACAGTGGATTCATTTGCCCATATATATTCAAAACGTAGTTTAACACTTACTTACGTTTACTGCGCTGTTTACAGACAAGGTACGTTTAACTAGGGGATACATTTAATGTACATAGCATACTTATGCAGGTAGGAGAGTCTCTTGCCCCAAATTATTAAACTCTAGTACAGTGAAACCTCTTCAGACAGCCACTCCTGCATAGCGAGCCACCCCTTCTTAACGGCCAATTTTTTCTGTGGCACCGGATTTTTCGGCCCATAGACCTAATATTAAAAATAACCCTAGCAATGGCCACCCACCTCTGAACGGCCGCCGGGTGGCGCCATCCCATTTGACAAACGCATCAGTTAGGGTACTTTTTAAGACTGAAAACGAACTTGAAAAATGATTTTTTCCGAGGAGGAATTAAACTAAAACAGTCACAAATTATCCTTTTTTCAAAAAATGTAAACAAATTGACAAATAAAGTACTATTTTTCTCTAGATGGAAGTCTCAAACTTCATTTTAAATAAGAAATATGTCAGACTTGTTTTATATTATGTATATAGCAATTAGTCTTGTAATTGTAACGAAAACCCTTCAGATTCAGCCACCCCTCTGAGCGGTCCAATTTTTCTCAGGGAACGGAGGTGCCCGCTCAGAAGAGGTTTCACTGTATCATAGAACTGTTTATCAGTTGGAAGGCTTGAATAGAGGAGACCAGAATCTGTCTGAGAACAACGTAATATGCCAACTCTAATGTCGGTTCGGTTGGAGTTGGCAAATACTTCTGGAAGAAGTTTTGCCATTTAGGTGAAAAGATACAGCGATCACTGCACGGTGAAGTTCTATAACGCTCTGCAATGTTATCTAAATGTGATATTTGGAAAATGGTAATGGGCATGGTGGTCGCATACATTACCAGACTGATCGCTAATTCTTGCTTGATTATTACTTTTTGTGATTACCTGAATGTTTTGATATACGACACCATTATAGAAAGTACTGAAAAGAATTCGTTGTATTCTAAAACTGCTGGTCGTCTAGGATACGAAATAAATCTTCCAGAATGTTCATGTTCAGCCATATATAGGCGTCATAGCCGCATCGTTGAACACTTCCTGTAGAACTTCGCACATTTAGTAAATATACCTGGAGCTGTTGTTAATACATTTTTTTTCCTGCGACTCTTTGTACGCTGGTACTGACGATGAAGTTTCAGCCTCTAAATAGCTGAATGTTTCGTCCCTTTTGAACACTCTACAACTCCTCAAGATGATATATTTCTTGAATTGAGTTTATGCATGTTAATTCTATCATTTTGCAGTAAAATATCCTCCTACAAGATATAGATGAGAACTTTGGACAACTTAAAATTGTTTTTTTGTTCGCGTGTCTTTCTTTTCATACGTAAACACATTTTGATCGTTTTATAATTTTCATTTTTCGTCAAAGTTGTTAAAACACTGTATGCAACCTTTCATCTTTACTGTTCAAATCAAGTTTCTACGCAGCTCATCGAAAAAAGCAAACCGGAGATTTTATCTCTGGAGTCAGGGTGTGTCGTGATATGCAAGTAAAGTAAAATATCAGTATATAGTCGTTTTTTGTGTTTCACAAGGATATTTAAATTGTGTTATCAATGCTGACTGTTGAAGTGGTATCCAATATAAAATGCAATGCACATATATTTTTCAAAATTTAAACTTCAAAACATTTGTGATGTCATTTTCTTGTTGCTTGGAATATCTGTCCCAGTTATTACGAAAATGTTAAGAAGTTATCATACTTTAAAATGCCTTTACACAGCTCAATTAACTGTTTAACAATGATTCAACCAATCTATGAATAAAAGGGGAGGTGGAAATTTATTGATAAAAAGTCAAGCATTAATTGTTGAATAAATATGAATTTTAGTATTTATAAGAATTGAGTTGTTTTTATAAGCGACAAATATAAAAGTAAAATAAGGAAATTTATTATTTTTCGAAAAAAGGACTCATATTATCCTTTTGTAGTAAAGCAATATTTTTGTTCTATTGTCTGAGTGATGATATTTGCATCCTACACAATGCATTAAAACATTTTTCGTCCTCTCAACAAAAGTTAAATCGCAAAAATTTATCATCCTATTTCAAACCGTATTTCCACAATTGGAACTTTTCAAAGCAAATTTAGATTCAAAAAATCTTTTTTATTCCATCTTAAAAGATTGCTTTCTGCATATTCAACAAAAGAGGGATTAACTATTCAAGGAAATTCGTAGGAATTGTGGGCATTTTATTTATTCTTTCCACTTAAGTCTGAAAGAATTATTAAAAATTTATGCGATACTAAAATTTTATTTATTGTTTGTGACATTTAGAAATGCGTATAAATAATAAATACACAACTTATTAAAATATGTCTTAAGGACTTTTTGAAAATAATAGGAAATTTTTAAAGGCAACCCTCCTTCTTCAGTTTTATTTTTGCAATATATTTAATGTTCGATAATTCCTCGCATTAACACTGGAACAATAAAATTTGTTTCATAAATGTCACAGAAATATTTATGGAACCTTGTTTAAATTTACTTTTAATTAGAATGAAATGTTTACTTTTTGAAGGAAGTAGCTAATTGCGTAATACAAAAATATGTCAACAAATTCATGTAACTTTAATTCGATGAAACGTTTAAGCATTAAATTGGTTTTCCCTCTTTTGTTTTAACATATATGTTTAAATGTTTTATACAAGGTAAAAGGGTAGGGAATGAATAAAACATCCATATTAAGAAATGTTAGCTTTTTGAAAAATATTTCGTTCTTATTAGCATACTGAAATTTAGCGTTAATAAATTTCATGATATTTCCAAAAACAAATATTTACTTTCATAATTCTAATACAAAATCAAGCAAATATTATTATGTAGCGCCAATACATGGCAATTGTCCCCGAAAAATAATTGTATTTTGAGCAAAATTATAAGTATTTCAATAACTATTTCTTTTATCATTTCATATTTGTTGGTTTGCTTAATATAGTATATAGTAGCAAACTAGTCTAATTAAATTTTATATAAATAATATTGTTCATTAAAGATATTATTCCTTATTTATTTAAAATAGTTTATAAATATCCTTTTTTAATTAAAAATTATTCATCAATCCATAAAATATGAGAAAAAATATGCGAAATTGCCTCAAATTTCTTGGAAAATCAAAAATTTGGGAAGAGATTTTATTTTTTGGAAAAGTAAAAGTAATTATTTAAAATTCATGACTTATTTTAATTTGGAATTTCAAATTGAAAATTTTTGGATGCTTAGTATATTTTGCAGCACAATGAACAGATATTACATTTTTCCATGAAATAGTATTCTAAAAGTATTTGTTAGACTGTTTGTAAGTGTACATTAAAATAATGTTTAATTGCGATATTTGTACACATTTTGTAAATTCAAAATAATATTCGATAAATATTAAGTAAAATACATTTATTTATCGAAAGTTTCTTTAAAAACTACTTAGGGAAATAAAGCAAATCTCTTATTTAATTTTTAAAAAGTTAAAGCATTTATTTAGAAGCCTATATTAGAAATAAATGTTTGGTTAATTTATTTATTAGTTTTATGCCTTGACAGTCTATAGACTGAAAATATATAGCTGATCACGGATCAGGCTTAAAAATTTTAACTCCCGTCTGTCAACAAGAAATACCTTTATTTCCACCTCTTCTTCATTAAGTTTTCACACTGCATGCGAGCAAAAACATTTAAACCACAACATTCAATTGTATTACATCAATACACAAAAACCGTAAGTCTCTATTTTCCAACTGCACTTTCAAAACATAGAGTTCAGGCCAATGAGCTCATGTACTTATTTGAATGACAGATATTATAAATAAGTTATGATTCACATATGAAATGAGATGTATGACATAATATACATGCATGGGAAAATATAAGCATATCAATAAATTCACACTATGTGCAACAAGTTTTATCCAATACTTCGTGTTTCTATCAGTGCCAAGTAGGTTGTACAATCTAGTGTTCATTATTTTTAGAATATACATTTTGAACTAATATCAGACTTTAAAGGAAAATTACTGGTTTGCCATCAATAATTTTCAGATTATACATTTAGAATGTTTACAATTGTTTGCAAAGACGATTTTCAGATCAAAAGTTCATTATATAAGGTTTTAGTTTTGAAACTGTTTTTCGAGAAATTAGAGATTTTTTTATATTTTTTCATCTCAGACGCAATTATCAATTTAAATCATCCAGTGTCTTGATAGTAAACTTATTCAACACTAGGCAATGTACAAAGCGATTTGGAATTACGGAGCATCTTTAAAAATCAATAATTTGCAAACGAATGACGATGGAAATATATGCGTTTGCAAAAGAGAATGTAAATGAAACACTTTTTTTTAGCCCGAAACCAGAAATTTTTGTTAGCATAGGTTACCACTATTTTTCTGTAGTTGCGGGAAGGTGGGTTCTATACGTAACACGGCATAACAAAATGTGCAAAGCAATGACTTGGAAATTATTAATGTGTCATCAGATGAGGAATTCCATTTTCAGAGATTTAATAGCAATTTCTGACAGTGTGACGAAACATAAGCAGAAAAAATGTTTCATACATCTGCGAAAAAGGATATATCCTCATCTCACTGCTGAGATCTTGAATGGAGGACCAAACATAGTAAGTGCATCTGTTAGCCGCAGCTCAAACCAATGTCTCATCCTATGTGATGCATAACTCTGAGAACTGCAGAACCCGACGAGTTATTTTAATTTTAAAATATGCTATTAATTAATTTTAGGTTTATGACAAAAGAAATTAGTTTAATTTAAGAACTTTTTGTGCAAACGGTATCTATTTATCTTCTTTAATTATTTTTATTTAAAGTTGCTTTGGATTTCTGAATCACCCTATAATTCTCTTCAAAGCCAATATGTAACCATCTTATATGCATTTGTGTTGCAATCTATCTCAGACATTGCAGAGGATAATTCTATGGAACACAAAGCAGAACAGATTTAAGCACTACTGCCTGACTTACGATTGTTCAGTCCATGAATACAATCCACGGCACCAATCTATCAATTAAAGTTCTACGAACCATAAGTATTAGAAGGAGAAGAGTAATTATACCTCATGTATACATTTGCTTGATGGATAAGAATATCAACAAATATCCGTTCATAAACGGGCGGGTTATCATTTTCCAACTTTCCATCCCCCTTCCTTTCAAAACATCAGCAACAAAGCCTTTTGTAATAGTATCAGGCCCTCCCATTGTCTGGTAGCGAGATTCCAATCGCTAATGGTTGCTCCGGTTTTCCCAAAATTGGGAATCTTAAAAGCAGGCTACACTTATCAACTCGATTCAATTAGGTCGGGCAAATTGAGTTTGTCCGCGGAGAACGGTACGACTATCCGAGGTGGATAAATGTGTATAGAGCTGCATCGATCTCGAATGGAATTCTGAATCTAGTGCCTGTGAGTATATTTCGAGTAAACTATGGTGGAATTCCATTCACAAAGTAACCTGCCTGGGGACAAATTGCTTATGATTACGAGTGGAATGACAGAAAGGTGTTGGTTTCAACGATCTCAAAGGAATGTAAACAAGTTGCGTGACTCTCAAACCCAAATCGATTATTGATGGGATCTGAATATTTTGTTTATTCTAAAAATAAGAAAATGTGATTGTTTTCCCTTTATTTCAGTATTTTCAAGAGGACTTAGTTGCATTCTTTTAACATACAATTCAAATTCAAAAAGATCCTTTTCAGAAATATTAAACCATGGAGAACTGAATAGACTATTTCGAATTAAAATGGAAAAATGAGTTTCATTTTTATTAAATACATTAATGTGAATATACAGGTTAATTCAAAATGATTGTCCTGATTATTAATGGCTCTAACTCCCTTGTAAACAGTAATAGGAAGAAAAAAATCCAAAGCATTACAGGAAAGAAGTTTTGATTGTGTAAAAAAAGTAATAATTGAATTGTAAATAACTTGACTATCCTTTGCCACCCTGTCAATATTCAAGCGGTAGTCCGTTTCAATCTCATGTGAAATGCAAACTTTCTTCTGTTCGTTCGCTGTAAAGAGCGGATAATGCCTTAAGGCAGTCGTCAGTATATCCGCATGAAATGAAGACACTAAAAGTAATGTCAGAAGATTTAGATGTCAACCAGCAGAACTACACAATTTCCATATTTTTCGTTTTTAAAAGTTATTTTCCTGCTGATTCTAGATTTCGCATGTATATCCCTTGGCTTTAAATTATAAAAGGAGGTTTTGATTGCGCAAACAGCGGCATGCTTTACAATGTCTGGCATGAAGAGAATTATCTCTTTGATGTTGTCCGTGTGACCCAAGGACAGTTACTTAGAGAAATTTGTATGTACATAAGCAAATATTTAAACTTCTTTCTGTATTGTGAAAAGAGTTCTTCTTCTTGTAATTGTTTTCAAGGAAGTAATAGGCATTTGTAATCGGAATTATCATTTTAAATTACCCTGTATTTTTCGAAGTCATGTAATGCAGTTTTGAAACGAAATTGATAAGTATTTCTGGTATCACGGTATAAATATTATTTGTTTTGAAATTTTAATAAATTTAAATTTTCTGCAGATTAGAAAAGTATTTCCGTTGGTAGTTCCTCTCACAGAGATTTTCAATTAGGAGGTTATAGTATAAGTAATATTTGTTTTTAAATTTTACTAACAGCACTGACATAAATAAACAGTATCAATCTGTAAAATGATAATCCCGATGACAACTTGATTTAGTCTGAAATTTATGTATCCATACAATGCAAAGACTTTGTAGGTTTTTGTAGTCATCATTTTTTCTATTAATTTCTAATCATACAGCTGTAAAATCAAGAAAAACTCTGCAAGTTACTTGTCGTGCTAAAATACTTATTACTAATTTCAAAATTGTCATTCATTATTTAACAAATGATATCTTGCATGTACGAAAATAATATCTTAAGTTTTTCTATGTAAATATTTCTTAAGCTATTAAACAAAAATCCCAGATCTCCCAATCTATTTCAGTTTAAAGCTGAAAAAATAAATCAGATTGAAAATTTATCTAATAAATCTGCTAATTATTGAACAAGTTTAATTTTAAATAGCTCTCAATTTTCCCCTAATTATTTCTTTTCATATTAGTTTACTTTATGCATAAATTATAAATACAGCGTTGTAGCTGGTTTTAGATAAGTTTGAATTTCGCCCAATTTAATCTTTAAGCGATGAGCCTCCTACCTCGAGGAAAGAGTTCGATAAGTAATTTACTGCTGAAGAATTCCTGCCTCCAATTATTTTTCCATCCCTGCAATATATGTCCTCGCTCCCACTTAGTAAGCATTCCTCCAACTCAAAAACTAATTTCATTTGTTCTAACTCTTCCAGGCCGTTTCTAAATTAACTTTTCCAGCATCCCTTCAATGCCATTTTTCCTAACTACTTAGGCTATTCGGTTTATTTCATTAACCTCCCATTAAAAGGCCTTATTGGGAGAGAATTACACAATCCCTGTCCTCCTGCACTAGAGATAGATTCGATTTGTCGACTAATGGCATATGTCACGCTTGTCTCTGTGCCCAATGATATAATCTCGTAATGACGATGCTGTACTTCTAATGTGCATAATAGAGATATTTTGTCGATTTAAGCAGTAGTTCATGTTGACTGAAATCGACAAAATCGAATTATTATCATTTTGAATGTCTATTTAGTTGTTTCCGAAAGTATTTAAAAAATATCTATTATGACCTACCTTAAAATACTCTACATGGATTTGTATATACGTTATAGTCAATGGGGGTAATCGGTTGTTACGCATAATAACCGGTCTTTGTGCAAAATAACCGTATAAAAACTCCTGTTATTATGTATAATAAACGCTTAAAAGATCTTGCTATTATACATAATTACCGATTTACCACATTTATCGTGACATATATTCTACATCTGTTGCATAATTTAAAAATTCAGGTGAATCGCGAAGTTAAGGAAGATTTTATTCCGATTATTATTAACTAGCCGCCTTTGGTGACCATCTTCTTTGACCATCATATTAATGGTAGGAATTTAGATATATCAATCAACTTTAAAACTCGTAATTCATTTCATTTTTCGTGAGCTGAACGAATTAGTTTCTACAAGCGACGAAAGAACGCATTGGAAAATAATGATACTAACAAAAAAGGAAGTGCACAGGAAATGTGTTGGTATTTTAATAAGATTTTGTTGCATAAACAGAATGAAAATGAACTGAATGTTTTGGATTTAGTGAAGTTAATGATTTAGACCTTCACATTCAACCGTTAAAAAAAATTTTAGGCAGAATGTCTCTCTCTAAATAAATTTGAGATATAATGAACGTTATTTTTTTATTTTGGTCATGCAAAATTCTCATTTAAATTATAATAATTACACATTTTTTAGCTAATCATAAGGTACATATTTAAGCTAACTAAAACACATAAATAAACAACCTCTTTCTACAAAAAATTATCATGCAGTAAGAGAAAAGACGGGTTTAAGATTTTAACTAAGAAGTGAAAATATCAAAACTAGTGGATAAAAAAAGACTTTTAAAACTGCTTTTCATTATGTGCAAAAAATAATTAAATTATCAAAACTAAAATTTCAAGAAAAAAAATTGCTCCGAGGTGCACATTTCCGCTCTCCAAAGTATGTTTGTGCCAACTAGGAGCTCTAGATCCAACGGTTTGTCTGCCAGCTCTGTAGCACGCCACCCCACACACGCACGCTCACAAGTGCACACACTTACACACACATTAAAAGATTATCTCGCAAGTTTTACAGATTCTTCATTTCCTGATCGCTTTCACCCTGATACTAAGCTCTTTCTCTGACTTAGTTCACTTCTCGGCGTAAAGTGAATATAGTTTTCAAAACCCAGCCTACAAAATAGATGAGAGTTTCTCTCGGACTTGGGCCATTTTTGTCCAGATAACAAATTTGCCTCCATAAGAACATTTGTCTGATGCATCAGCAAAGCCCTTTTAACGTTCCCGATAATTTGGTTAAACATTCAAGGGAGTGCCGTTCATTATCAGTAATTTTAACCTAGTAATTAAGTACACCCAGTAGCTATGCATATCCAGCAAGCAGTTCCCATTCACCTTCTGGAAGGATTTACTAAGCACTTATTTTTTTCTGCTACCCTCACCCTTTAATTTCGATTTCTAGTAGTCGTTTCATGATTGCAGGTTCAGATTTAATAAAACAAAGCGTTGAATAAAAAGGAAGGAATGCATATGCATGTTTTGTGGAAACACAGCCTCTTTGTTCCATTAAGCATGAAAATTGAGCATTTCTCATTTGTATGCTTGACTGTGCAATTTTACAGAGAATTTAGCACTTTAATATTTTTAAAGAATCAATAAACGTTTATGCCTTTTATTAACCAGCTTCTGTAAATTCAGTTATATATTAAACATATAACGCTAATATCATGAAAAAATTTTAAGAAATTCCCTTATTGGGTACTACTTTTCTATTTTAACGCTTCGATATTAGTGTAACTTTTCAATGGACTTTTATGCATGAAGTGAGAAAAGGGAATTAATCTGTAATAAATCTCTGTTTTGTAGTCTGTAGTAAATCATGCCCCATTCTGTTAAAAAATATACTATAGATAATAAATACACACACATATATAGATACGAAAAAAGATGCATTATTTAAATTAAAATAAACACAAAATTTTAGAAGATTGCTATATTGAAGATATAACATTAACATTAATTACAATTGGTCTCTTAATAAGCTGGCAACTCTTGTGTAAGCATACAAACTACAAAAATAATGGAATTTGTGTTTTTTCGTAAATTTTTTTCACAAAAAATGCTCAATAAAGTCATTGCTTTAAGTGTGGATATTTTTCAACAGTTTTTTTTATAAAAGCGCATGACAAAAATTTACATTGATTCAAAATAAAATTATGAGTATTTTAAAAGATATATAAACAAATCACATATATATAAATCAATTAATAACAATCTGAAAGTGTGACAGTAATCTTTTATTACCAAAGACAAAATATTAATGTCATTAAATTATGCATTGGCATGACGAATTATGAATTTTTCGTCTACCATACGCGCTTTCTTATGGAATCGGTATAAATTAAGCGTTATTTGGCCAATAAAGTGGATGGAATGCTACGTTAAAAAGTCTATAAATGTATATATCGTTAAAGATGAAATTCCATTTGAATTTTAGTTTCAACCTTATTTCCTTGAAAGATGGAAACGTCCCACTACTGATTTACATTTTATTTTCACACACAAATTATTAGCATTAAATTATTTCCAAAACAATACACAATTTTTCTTACTAAAGAATGGCATTAAGTTTATGCAAAAATTGATGTTGCGTAACAGAAAGGCAAAAAAGTCCAAAAATAAAAACAATAATAAATTGAAGCTAATTAGGCCTTGTCTGTTGTTCTCAATTTAAAATTTTTCAACTGAAAGTACAATGCAAAAGCTCTGATCTTAAATTATTAATTTGACTTGTTTTAGTAACGACGTTTTTCGAAATATAAACACATCAATGAATCATAGATTAAAACACAAATGTGGGAAAATGGATAACTACAAGGAATGGATTTTCTTCATAGGGATTAAGTTTATTTTGTTTATTAAAATAAAGTCAATTATATATTTTTCATTCATGCCTACTGCATGGAAAAATATGAAAACAGTACATCATGTTAAAATTCATTTTTTAAATTTAATTTTAAACGTTTAAATTTAGCAAACGTGAATTTAAAAACTGAATAAAAACAAGTTTCGTTTTTCTGTAATCTTCGCTGACTTACTTAATATTTAAACACGTCATCATAAGGATATTATTCAAGAAAATAATAAAATTAGCCAGATTAAACGATTTTTTTAATTTCACATTTCAGCTTATTTATCTCCTGACTGTTCATAAAATGTTTTTGAGAATTTTAAAAATATTAGTTTGATTTAAGGTTTTTAAAAGCATAGGAAATCTCATAAAAATTAGAGAGTATGTGTAAATTAATTACCTCATTGTTTTAAATATATTTATGGAAAACATCAAAATATTGTTTGCAGCATGCCAGAAGCATGAAAAGAAATTGCAAAATTCAGATATTTTGTAGTAAAATTTTAAACATTAAGAACTCTGAAAAAAATGTATGTGTAAAAGATAAAAGGAAAAAGAACTTTCAGTATTTGATATTGTGCTATTTATGATTAGTTAATGAGAGGCACATATTCAAATGGTTTCTGGTACAGAAATATTTAGATAATATATCCGAATGCTATCGACATAGACTTACCTCTCCGTGAAAATAATGAACTACGTTTTTAAATCAGGTAATTCTTTTTCTCACTTTTAAATTTATCTGGATTTGCGAAAGGCACAATTTAATTCTTTCAAAAAAAAGTAAATTAATTCCGTTTTGTTTAAAAGTCATACAATTAAAAAAATCCACGAAGTACAATATTTTTATATTCAAAAACACTTATAACAGTACATAAAGACCGCTTCTTTTATTAGGTACGTTACTGTCGTGGTGCGCTCAAGTTATTACTATATTATTATCCGTAATTAGAGCATGAAATTCTTCTGGTAAAAGTAATTTAGTTGAGTTACGTAGAGCTACATAATAAAAGACGCTTGATAATTGTGACATCATAATTATGTGCTGTCTTTTTGCACCCTATACAATGGTCACTCACATTCAGACTGTTCATCTTCTAGAAAATGAAGCAATATGATACTCCCCTCTACAGTAACTGTTGTCAAGAATGAGCGATTTTAATAATGAATGATGTATCAATTACTTTATTGTGTTTTCGAACTTTAATATATAAGCCTCTTTTAGGAACTAAAACTATAAGATGCTATAGAATGTGTTTATAAGGCGCCGATCTATTTCAAACTGTCATAAATAGAAATAACTAACGGAAAATTAATGCTTGTCCACCGATAAATATATGTTGTCTTGTTAAAACTAACTAATGAGGGGTATAAATCTCTTTTCCCTCGAATTTAATACATTATAAGCTATATTTTCAGAATTTACCTAATTTCCAGCATTACTGCTAATGTCTATGAACTACAGGAAAACATATTAATTACATGGCCATCTCTGTCTGACTTGTTTCTAATGTCATAGTGTTCCTCCATTGCCATTCCTCCGTCAAACTATGTCTGCAGCTTGTTGCAAGGAATTGACTTTAACAGCGTAATCTGCTGTCTTATTCTAACGCATACATTTTTATGCAACTTACAGATGACGCATTTCTATCACAACACCACTATTCTGCATTTCTAATCAGAAATTTTTTTCATCGGCGTAACTCAAATATTTGATCGATTTGGTTTTTTTTAAGATGCAATATTAATATTGTTGCGCTTTTTCGTTAATTTACGGAAATTACTGTATATCTCTGGCAGATTTGCTACGCGAAAGTTTAATAAGTTATCAGATATTCCAAAATGTATATAATATCAATGATCCAAAGTTTATATTACCTGACTAATAGTGCCGATTATAAACCTGCGTCTATAAATTCAATTGCCCCTGAGACCAAATTTGAATGATTGACGATTAAAAACAAAGAAATTCGATCAAATTTTAATATTTCAGCTAGTATAAAACAGTCTATTGAATTTTAAAAGAAGCAAAAAAAAATTGACTTATTTTGAAATGACCTCCCCCCGGAGGGGCACCGCAAGTTAACGGATGAGAAGCCACCGGATAAGTAAGCGGGTACTCTCTTCCCCTGCGGGTATACCAATAGTGGAAGCCGAGTCGTCTCCCACCCGTGATAGTATGTACCTTCTTTGGGAGGGAGCGGGCCGTCATCGGTGAGGACTATTGGGACTCCGACCTCAGTACTCGAGCTATTGCAGCGGCTGCCATTCAGAATCCCAGGGTGCCAAGGCAGGGCGGGGGTAACTGTGTTAAGGTTAAGATTATTTTGAAATGGCATATTGCGAAGCAAATTGCAATATTTCTTTAACTTACAATTTTATTATTATTTAATCGATGTGCTAATGTGTGGAAACAGTGTTAAATTATTTCATTTACAGAAATCTCTAAATTTTCTAATTTGAATATGCAATTCTTTCTTATTTCTGATGAAATGCTTTTCATACTTTTTTTTTTTACTTAATGTTTTAAAATTTGTGTTATACGTTTATTCATTCTTTCTTATAAAATACGGTTAACAATTTGCATTCTTTTCTTTTTGAAAAATTATTAAAGAAGAACAGAATTTGTTACTAGCAATCAGAATTATTTCTGCTGATGACTTCAGAATATAATCTGTAAAGCAAATTACTTGCTTCGTAAATCCCGCTATAATGTGAAACAATTTCATGAAAATCGAGAGATATATGTCTCAGTAAATATTTCGGAAATATGTAATTCTGTTATTTGTTCAATTGCTTTATATATATTTATAATATAAATAAATATATATTGAATTGAACAAAAAAGCGATACGACCTAGGGCATTTAATTCATAATCTGGTTTATAGAAAAATAAATCATCTGACTTTGCTGAGAAATGAGTTTTTATGCCTTTTGTGAATCCAAAAATGATGAAAATTGCAACTTTTCAAATTTCACATACTGTTAATGCTTAGAGTAGGGAAATTCTTCACATGAAGCTTCCAGAAATAGTGCACAGAAGGTACCTTCTCCTTTCCTTATAATCTTTGTCCGCACTATAGATTACTTAGCATCTGCCAACACCTCCCATTTCTTAACAAAGTAAGGAAGAAAATCCTCCCCTAATAGACCGTTCCTGTGGGGCTGTGTCACTTGCATTAGTGACATTAACTCTTTTCTCTGCTCTATACTCGCAGGCCATCACACTCTTTCCCACTATTTTTTTGCCAAAGCCATTACGAGTAACACGAGTCAAGAGCAAGCAAGAAACAACAAGTGTTTGTGACACCAACACCTTGAAAAAAATAAAATAACTGACCAAAGAAGAACGCTCGTAAGGATATAAAGAAGAGACAGAAATTCTATCAAGATCTTGACCGGAAATCTGACAGTTCTGACCGTTAGAAGGGGGGGTGACTGTGTGAGGGTGGAGGTAGAACGTTTCTAGAAGTGTCAATTGACGTCGGAGCGGGTAAGGTGGACTGGGGAGGAGAGAGGTTTTTGTGATCGTTTGGTGCCCTAATGGCTGTTTGGTGAAGGCAGAGTGGATTTGGCCGCAAGTCGTGTGTTATGGACAAAGATTTTGCCCCGGTACTTTTATCCTTTTTTCTTCCGGGTATCAAATTTTACGCTAAGATTATCGATAAGTGTATGTTTGAAGGTTCTCCAGTGACGGTAGAGACAGTTTCTCGAGAATTTAACAAGGGTAGCTATTGTCAACTTTGATCAGGTTTCCTTTTCTTTCTCCTCTGTTATAAATGTCATTTTTTTATTTACTCCTTCACAAAACTACTTTGATGCTTTTATTTCAGGTAACTAGTTAGTATTATTATAAAGCTGCGAGCAAATGCAACTTTGTAGGGCTATGAAATAGTATATAAATGCAGACAAACATCAGAAAATTTATGTTTTCGTTTCTTCTAAATAAACATGATTTATTATCAAATTTCGAATATTATATGTTTGTTTTAAATTATCGTATGCCTTTAATCAATAGTAAACAATTTTTATTTATAATATGAACAACTCTACCCAGGTAACACCAGCCTCTACCAATTGATGGTACTGACTTAATTTATGAGGTTGGACCGAGAAAAATGCGAGGTGCAGACACTCACCTTAGAGGCATGCTACTCGGTTGTTGAGGTACCACTTGCTGTTTCATTTCTTGAGTGCATGAATAATACAAGGGGAAACTGGCCCAGCGTACTCGATACTTATAAAAAATAATTTACTTTAGAAAGCATTAAAATAAGGATTTGCAGGAAAAAAAAGAGTTCTCAAAAAGTCTTCATCCTCAAAAAAAATCAGAGGCATACAATAAAGTACTTGATATCAGATTATATGTAAGGAGTTATAAAAGTTCTTCTTGATAGGGCATCCTATGAGAATTGTTACCTACGGACTGGTGGTCTGAAGTATTTTACGGGATTCGATTATTAGTTGATTAGAAGACTTGAAGATTGCTACGAAGGAGGGAACATGAGCGAAGATTACATGCACTACAGGACGTCTGAGTAGTTATAGAACTTACCTTGCATTACCCATCTCTTAGTAGTTATAAGAATTCTTATTGATTGGTTATCCTATGAGAATTGTCACTTGCGGACAAGTGGTCTGAAGTATTTTGTGGGATTCGATGATTAGTTCATTAGAAGTCTTGATAACTACTACGAAGGTGGGAACTTGTGCGAATATTACATGGCAATAGAGGAACTCTCAGCAACAAATCTTCATTTTGTGGAAAGTCTTTATCTAGTACGTCATGTTTAATGATTAAAATGCTTTCATTTTCTAATATGAATTCCATGATCTATAGTATTTTCTGTCTAAATTCTTAAAATTTAGATAAATTTTGGATCCAAAGTCAAAGTTACTGCCATAGAGTTTTGTCATATACCGTGAGTGGGCACTTGGTTGCATAATGCATGGGCAGCTACCCGTTGACTGTTTATCGAATAACAATTGATCCCGGGCGTCGCAAGGTAATTTTAGCTGAAATGTTAATGGATTAATATTTACCGCTAGAGTGAAGGTTGAAGTGCATTTACTGATGAATCCCATCGAATATTTCGAAAAATCGAAAAGTCTCCAGCTTTCGTAGAAGCCGCTCATTTGTTTTCTGCACTCCTTTGCTAAGGTTAACCCTCTGACAGCATATCTCGCGATTTCCGCGGTTTGGAAGCAAATATATTTTCTGCTGCATCTTGTGATTTTCACAGGCTAATGCGTTTACTTAATACTTTTAAAATGTTGAATCATATATTACAAATAAAGCACGTAAATAACAATTCGGTTGGGCCAAAGGTATTTGAACATGTTTTCAAACGTTGTATTTAAATAGTAATTTTAAGAAATTCGGCAGTTAGAAGGTTAAAAGTTGACTTTCAGAAAATATTAACTCATTTCTAGTTTGTTCTATATAAATTACATTTTCTTAAGATTTTAAATATTATTTATTTGTTTTAAATATTATCTGCTTTTTATCAATTGTCGAACTTCTAATGATTGGCAGTAAACAATAAACGAGAACTTGGATGAAATTTTAATTCATTTGCATATCCAATAATTTACTGAAAAGACGTAATGACTGAAATCAAAATTTATCTTCATTATATTTGATTAACCTAAGACTGAGACATAGACTTGAATTCTACGACTGTATTTCTTTGCGCGAGAATTATTTTTTTATTTAAAATGAACTGTCATTTTCTAAGTAACGGTGCATGTTTCACTCGCCTGTTTTACCGGATATAATATATAAAATTGCATGGCTATGTTGGCCCTATCGATGTGTGTAAGTGGCCTTTGCTCAAATCAAAGAATAGAGGAATAATTTTTCAATACCAAATAAAATTTATACCATTTTCTTAATTGATGACAGGACGCTTCAACAAATGTCCTCATACAAATTAATTTTATGAATATTTTATAATTTCTATGAATTTCTAAGAAATTGCTTTAAGTATTATTTTGTTATCGCTATATGGTTTTAATCTTCCGTGTTTACGATGATTTGTTATCATGTTATTCTGGTAAATTAATTATACATTTGTTATTATTTTATATAATTCATTTAATAATAATATATTTCTGCAAAAAGCAATCTAACCCGAGATCGCTGTGGCTCAGTTGGCAGAGCGTTAAGCTGTAAGCATATTTGTCCGTGGTTCGAGTCCCATCCAAATCCCTTATTTTAAATAAGGGCTGGGATTTTAAATTCAAAATTTTATTTTTGTTCCGTCCAATTCTAGATCTTTATTTTGCATTCTAATTGAATAATTCTGGAATACTAGAAGATCTGTGCCCGTCTAAGACGGGATTTTAGCTTGCCAACAATATTTCAGATTTGAATGTCACAGATTTATTAACGAAAGTAGTAGTAGAAAATCTCAGGCACATTGGCAGACTGATTAAGAAATAAAAAAAAAGCACGAGAAACAGAAATGATGAATCGATTGGCACTAACTTTCGTTTTGATTCGATTCCAAAATTAAGTGCAAAAAAGAAAGAACCTTTTTAACTAAAACGAAAGTAAAGATCTCCGAGAAATGGAAAAATAACTTAATTATAGTATAACTTCTATTTGATATTAACGAAGTTCCACGTCGATGAATCGACATAAAATATAAAAGAATCTCTAATAACTCGTATTTGATATTAAATCATTACAGAATCAAAACAGCTCCCGTGGTGTGTATGCTAATTTGTAGACAGACTGTCTGAATCTCTTTGTCACGAAGCCAAAAATTCCTGAGTGTTACCGATTTTGGAGGATAATTATATGATATGTATATGTATAAATTCTGAGTCCCACAAGTTGTGAGCATGTTTTCTTATGTTATGAGTTGCTTCGCCCTAATAAATCTACTTTATAGTTCAATCATATTCTGTAGTTCTTTGTATCTTCGTGACAATATTTTCACTTGAAAAACCTGCCAGTTTATTGATTCTTTCTGAAGCTTAAACATAAATTGCTTTACTGAAACTAGCCCTTGACGTAAAATGTATGAAAGTAATTGTTATAACCAATTATTTTAATTTTTAAAAATATATTTAGTAATTTTGCGAACGAATCAATTATTATAAATTTGCTAGAATTTGCAGCCTATCTTAAATACAACCACCTATAATTCAAAATATTGTAGAATACCGTGAAAGCAGAATCATCTAGAAAACCACAAATATTACACCTTAAAATATATAACCTTTATTTTTTATTATAAAAGAAAATTAATTAATATATTTTTTTACATGATGAATACAATTAAAATAGGTTAGACAGTATATAATAAAAGAACAAAATAACCTCTTAAGAAATTGCGAGTTTGGAGCAACTTAAGCATAAAACCCAATTCGCTCTAAGCTTCAGAATTTTTAAGATAAAACATTTAACTTAAAAAAAAATCGCACCCGAAAAAGAATATAAATTAAAAGAAATACTTTCGAAACACAACATAACCTCCAATTATAATTTCTTACGCTTCATGAAAGTTAATTTCGTTTTTCTCTAAACCCCTTGCTCATAATTATCGAGCTATCTTTATTATCACCATCTCCTACTTGGTCGTTTACTGATATCATTTATTTTTATAAAGCGTCTCGTAAAATAAACCCATCTTAACTATGCCTTGTTTCCAAACTCAACTCTATCTATAAAACATTTTACTTGCTGCACTACGCCAAGCGTGCTTTAATAATCAGCGAGATAAAATCGAGGCTACGTGCGACTCATGGGTAAAAAGCGTGTTTAACAAATATCATTTTCTTGCAGGGAATAAAAAAAAGGGACATGCACTTTCAGCTCGATAAAACTCCATGAACTGCGACATAAACTTTTTATATTCTAGAAAACAGGATATAAATTTTTATTAAATTTTGCAATAAAGCGATGATCGCATGACGAGGCTTAACGTTCGGTAAACGATTTTTGAAGCTCTTCTTTGAAGACTTGTTTCATGTAACGCCTTGCGGAAAGTAATGTTTATTGTAGAAATAGGTTTAACATTGATAAAGAGTATAGGCGTGGGATGAGTTTAAATATGAAATTAAGCTGTCGTTGAAATTGAAGAAAATTAACTTTTTATATTCTAGAAAACAGGATATAAATTTTTACGAAATTTGACAATAAAGCGATGATCGCATGACGAGGTTTAACGTTTGGTAAACGATTTTTGAAGCTCTTCTTTGAAGGCTTGTTTCATGTAACGCCTTGCGGAAGTAATATTTATTATAGAAATAAGTTTAACATTTATAAAAAGTATAGGCGTGGGATGAGTTTAAATATGAAATCAAGCTGTCGTTCAAATTGAAGAAAATTAACTTGATCAATTTTGGTACAGAATTTGCACACTTTTGAACCCTCTCACTCTTAAGCCGGCCGTAACCGGCCATACAACTTCTATACTAGTGGGGCGGATTTCGGCCGGTTACTGTTCCAAAAGCGGGGAGAAGGCAGTTGGGCGAGTGGTCATTAAGCGACCCCTTGGAGTAGAGATAAGAGATGAAAGGCCTTCCATTCACATCTTCCACCACCCGTAGTGAGGGGAAAATACAACTGTACTCAGATTTTGAGAACCCTCAGTGGTCAGAGGGTTAAAGGGATTTTTATTTTTTTTAAATGCATAGGTATATTATAATGAATAAAAACCAATAGTCCAGTAAACGAAGGGTTTGATAAAACAAAAAATAATTAAGTTTTGAAAATTGGTACACATGTTCGGAGCTTATGATGAACATTCTAAAAGTCCCTGGTCCTGGGGGGAGGAGGTGAGCTAGCGACGCCATCTTGGGTTTCATGCCCCCGTCTTTAGTTTCCCTAGATATCTCGAAAACTATTCAGCTTTCAAATTACAAATGATTTAACAAATTAAAAAGCGTAAAATTCCCTACAAATACATAGTTTTATTTTTCTTCCAGATTTAATAGTCTTGGAAATAATGGTTCTGAAAGGTTGCCACCATCTTGGATTTCCTCCCCTTTTCAGTTTTTTTTTTGAATATCTCGAAAAATATTCAAAATTGAAATTACATGTGAAGTAACAAATTAAAGAGCGTGCGATTCCCTACATATAAGTAATTGATTTTTCTTAATACTTTAATAATTTTTGAGATAATTGGTATCAAAACGGATGAATTTGTAAAAAATCTTAATTGATAGTACAATAAACGAAGGATTTGAAGAAAAACAAAAAAAAGATTTTAAAATTGGTACAAATGTTCTCTAGGTCTCTTGTTGAACATAGTAAAAGTCTCCGATCCTGGGGTGGGAGCTCGCGCCATCTTGGATTTCATCCCCCATTTTTAGTTTTTCCCGAATATCACGAAAAACATTCAATTTCCAAATTAAAATTGATTTAACAAATTAAAGAGCGTAAAATTCCCTACAAATACATACTTTTGTTTTTCTACCATCAATAATAGTTTCCGAGATAATGGGTCTCAAAGATTATCACCATCTTGGATTTCATTCCCTTTTTTAGTTTCTCTTGAATATCTCAAAATCTATTCAATTTTTAAATTATATGTAATCAGAAGATTCAAGAGTGTAAAATTGCCTACAAATTCTTGCTTTTACTTTTGTTTTAGCTTTAATAGTTTCCGAGATAACGCGTCTCAAAATTTGCCGCCATCTTGGATTTTATCTCCTTTTTCTTAGCTTTTCTTGAATACCTCGAAAACTATTAGATTTTAAAATTACATGTAATGTTGCAAATCGATGATCGTTATATTCCCAACAAATGCATGGTTTTATTTTTTTTCTATCTTTAATAGTTTCTGAGATATGTAAGAAAAACTAAGACGGGGGATAAAATCCAAGATGGCGGCAAATGTTGAGACCCATTATCTCCGAAACTATTGAAGCTAAAATAAAAATAAAAGCATGTATTTATAGAGAATTTTACGCTCTTTAATTTGCTGATTACATGTAACTTCAAAATTAAATAGAATAGATTTCGAGATATTCAAGAAAAATTTAAAAAGGAAGATGAAATCCAAGATGACGATAATTTTCGAGACCCTTTATCTCGGAAACTATTAAAGCTGGAAGTAGAAAAAAAATGCACTTGTAGGGAATTATACGCTCTTTAATTTGTTATATAAATTACAATTTGAAAATTGAGTACTTTTCGAGATATTCAGAAAAAACAAAAAATGGGGGGATAAAATTCAAGATGGTGACGCAAGCTCCCCCCCCCCAGGATCGGGGACTTTTACTAAGTTCAATAAGAGTCCCACGAGAACATTTGTACCAATTTAAAAAACTATATGATTTTTTGTTTTTCTTCAAACCCTTCGTTTAATGTACTATCAATTAAGATTTTTTTTACAAATTTATTCGTTTTGAGACCAATTATCTCAAAAACTATTAAAGCCAGAAGAAAAACCTAAGTACAAATTTTGAGGGAATGACACGCTCTTTAATTTGTTAAATCAGATGTAATTTCGATATTGAATAGTTTTCGAGATATTCAAGAAAATATGAAAAGAAGGGAGGAAATCCAAGATGGCGACAACCTTTGAGACCCATTATCTCCAAGACTATTAAAGCTGGAATTTAAAAAAGTATGCATTTGTAGGGAATTTTACGCTTTTTAATTTGTTAAATCATTTGTAATTTGAAAGCTGAATAGTTTTCGAGATATTTTGGAAAAACTAAAAAAGGGGGGGGGGGGATGAAATCCAAGATGGCGCCACGATCTCACCCTTCAGGACCGGGGACTTTTAGTAGGTTCATCATAAGCCTTTGACAAACACATGTACCAATTTTTGATTTAATGTTTTTTTCATCCCCATTTTGGACCTTCGTGGACTACATTACAACACACGTTTTCGTTTGAAACAAATTTCTTATCCTAATATCATACACTTGGTTTTGTTTCTTTAAGCATAATTATAATTCAAAGGTGGCTGTATTTTACAATATAGTTGAGCAAGATAATATTCGACATCGTGACTTATAATTCAAACAAACTCTATTGATTCAATCGTAGTTTAACTATCTGCGTATTTATATTACCTAAGCAGATTAATAATCCTGGACATTTTGAAACTTGTCTAGACTCTTGTTCTAAAAGTTTAAACACTTAACTGATTTGCCAGGATTTCTTCAAACAGGCCATGGATTCCTTCAAAGAGGCTCAGGACGTCCGATGGGCATCGAATTTTCGTATTTTTAAACGTATAAAATAAAATTGATTCGTTATACTTAAACTGACGTTGCACTTAAATATAAAAATTATGTGGAATCCATTCGCATCCTAAGAGTTTTATAGACTCTTAGGTGAATCAAACCAACAACACATTTCCAAACAAAAAGTGTCATATAATTAGACAGTAAGGAAAATGTACGGTGAAATGGTTATGGACCAAATAAATTGAAGATATTATTCTGGGTTACAAAACTATCAAACCTCCTATATGTGTCAAATATTTTTAAGATTAGCCCAAATGAAAGTGAAACTGCGGTTCTAGCAGCATTATTCCACATGATAGAAGTCAGTGACTCCTATGGTAGATGACTATGTTTCTCAGGATAAATCTGATATTGGAAAACGGTTAGTGATGTTTCTTTGAAAGACACAGAAGCGGCAAAACTAATAACGTCCCAACATTGGAATCCTTCAAACAGGCTCAGCACGCAGTGGTGCGATTTTTATCGGTAAAACAAAACTATCAAACCTCCTAGATGTTTCAAATATATTTAAGGTTAGCCCAAATGAAAGTGAAACTGTGGTTCTAGCGGCATTATTCTGCATGATAAAAGTAAGTGACTCTTATGGTATATGACTATGTTTCTCAGGAGAAATCCGTTATTAGAAAACGGTTAGTTATTGTGTCTTTGAAAGACACAGAAGCGGCAAAACTAATAACGTCCCACCATGGAATCCTTCAAACAGGCTCAGCACGCAGTGGTGCGATTTTTATTGGCAAAAGGTGTTAGTGTAATCAACACTTAAAGTTGAATGAAGAATGTGCATGAGACTGAGTGTATGTCACGTAGTTCAATTTCCTGATGGTGCAATGATTTTAAGCATGAACATGTGAGCAGAGATAACAAGCTACGAAAGTTTAATAATATGACATTAGTGTAAAAATCACGGCACATTCGGAAAACTATACTTCGTGACATACACGCTTTCCCATACGCACATTCACCGTAACAATCCATTGTATATGTCGACAAGCTTATAATAACGATGAAGTTAATTAAAATAATAACTCCAAAAGTTGTTCTGAAATCTCCTTACGGAATATTCTATGAACTGCAATAATGAAAATAAAAATTAATTTAAACCTTATTTAGATATTCATGAAAAAGACAATATGTAGCTCCTCATATAATAATTAAATCATGTATACGAAATAACATTGCATGCGAAGCTATGGCTTGACAGTAGGTTTGTTGATTTAATTTTATCGGGTTTTATAGGTAATTATATTATGTGTAGTAAACAGATTAACCAGTAGCTGAGCAGCATTTAATCAACTCATGTTCAGTTAATTATATTAGATAGCCATTAAGAATTTAAATCAGGTATGTACAAAAACATGTATTCATTTAAAGATAAATTAATAATATGGAAGATCTATCAATATATATTATGGCGAGTCAACTAATTAGTTTGAGAACATTAATTAGAAGAAGCAATCAGTCACTGTAATCTATTTTGTATGTTTATACTAATTATTTATATTCATAATAGATAAAGCTGTATCCGAAAACCCAAAACTATTCAGAAGAAATGCATATTTCAGTATTATTAATATTTTTACATTCAGTATTATTAACATTTTCTAATGAGAACAATCATATTTTATGACTTTGTTCTGTGTCATGAACGACAATTATGCTGCTTTGCATCGAAATGTAAAACTTTAGAGTTTCAAACAATTAAAAAATGTCTACAAATCTTTATATAATTACAAACATAAAATCTCACCGTAAATATTTCTTTCCATATTTATCTATCTTTTCAGATAAATTTAAATTTCTTCAAATTTTTTCCTTGATAATTATTAAGAATATTCGTTGGCAAGCACGCACTTTTGTCTTAGCATATAAATAAACATTAATTATAAATAAACTGATGGATTCATAAATGTTTATTAATTATAATATTTAGGCAAAAGTCGCCGAATTTGGCCGGTCGTTTAGACTTTCGTACCTCAATTCTATTAAATATTTGGGCCGTAAAATAGATATCTTATGTTCCAACGATACACATGCAGTTTGTGGAATCATTTCTTAAAAAAGAGCCACGGAGTTGCAATTAGAGAACAAGTGTTTACATTTAAATTTCACCAAATAAGCATTTTAATAAACAAAAAAACTCACAGACCTTATACTTTTTAAATTGCCGAAACGTTTTGTTATAGCCTCAGAGAGGAAGCTCATATGGTTTCAATTTACTACAATAAATTTATTCAAACAGTTTTCTTTTTGTTCTCCAAAAGTTGCTCAGATTGGAAAAGAATTTGCCTCAACTGGATGATCTAATCAAGGGGACTATTATCTTGAAGATAACATTTGATAAAACTTACGATCCGTCCGTTATATATAGATCAGATTTATTATATGGCACCTCATGGTTTAGAAAAAAAGAGACAATCACCTATGTTTAGGATTTAATTTTGCGATTAATATTTAGAGAAGAAAACTTTCTCGAAAGCCTGTTACTCGAGGACAAATGCAAACTGTTAACGATTGGTATATTATAGATATCGGCATTTGGAATATAGAATTGCATGCTGCCTTGAAATTTTAAGGCCAAGAAAACAGAACAGATTTATACAACCACCTTAATTCGAACAACTTGGCAGTTGTTTCAATAAGACAATATTTACTTGATTTCTCAACCACGTTTCCCTTCTTACATACTTCGAAGAAAAATACGATTCAATAGTTGCATCATGTGAATGAACTACTGACATCCACATGCGTAAGTTATATCAGTGGCTTGTAAAGATTTAATTATTACAGCATGCCAGGACGAAAAAACACTTTTCCTTTAACTGTACTTAAAGAAATTGGTTGTCCAAAATTTAGGAAACAATTCTTTTAATTCAACCGTTGACACACTTTTAACGTGCGTTTTTAAATATTTATTAGGAAGTTAATTATTTTACTTTGAAGGGAAATAAACTAGAAAAAAATCTACATTTTTTATTATAATTTTTTCTTTATCAATGAACTTAAAAAATTTTAGGTGCTCTAAATAAGGTACTGTCTGTTGTAACGTCCAAACTACTGGGTTTGCGACTAGAGCCGTCGCACAACACTCGAGTCGGCTCACTCACGCAAAATTAAATTACTCCGTTCGAGATTGTTCTTCCTCACCAGGTGAAAAGAAGTGAAGAGAGAATTTTGGAGCCAACGAGAGAGAGTGGATTGTATAGCATTGTCTTCTTGATGGACGCCGCTCGAGATGACTGATTTGCACTGCTATATAGAATTTTTTTTTCACTTGTAAATGAATGTATATAATCTGTAAATAATCTGCAATTTATTTTGGAATTAAATGATTAAAAACGTATCGAGCATCTGTTTGTTACATTGTGATAAAAAAATTTTATTTTATAACAGACAGACATTTTTATCGCTAAATAAAAACGGTAAACTTATCATATAATACACGGACGAACTAATCTTAAAGTAATATTTTTGTTTAACTTCAAATGAAATACACAATTTTAATTCATAAAAGGTACTGACAATTTTGTTTATAGAGACAAAGAATAACTAATAAGAAATAATTGATAGCGTTTCATTTATATTTTCTCTGCAGAGCTAGAAAATATCGAATGCACAGAACGAATCTCATTTATGTTTGAAAGAGCTAATTAATAGCATTTTGTGTTGATTTCTTTTCTACAAATGGCTTAAAATAAATTAATACTTGCTCATGAAAAGTTGCTCCAACTTAAAAAGTAATTATTACTTGCACCCTTATAAAATTCTGAGCAAATACACAAATTAGTGTAAGTGATAATTAATCTTAGATACATTTGCCGCAGTTTCTTTTATCCTTAATATTTTATTCTAAGCTGAAAGATTATGAAACTATTCCTAAAGCAGATTGAATAAAAATTAACTTTAATAAAACTCCTATTCTAAACCTAAATTTCTAAATAAACGATACTTTTTTCACATCTTTTAAAAGAAAATTAATTATTCTTGATTCTCAATTGAGCGCTTCTGATAGGGAAAACCGAGTAACGAACTTTTCGCGGGAAAAAAAGTTCCACCAACCACTTTGACGCTATAAGTGAAACCATTTTCATACCAAAAGAACGAACCAAGCTAAAAGTTAATTTATTTTCCCCAATTACTACCACTGGAAAAATAGTGAAATGTTACTTAGAATTTTTCTAGAAAGAGAAAAATGGTGTTCGATTCAGAAGAGAAAGAGAAAAAAAGTTCTCTGAAAAGTAGTTCCCAACAAGATACGTAACTAATCAAGGGTAATCGGTCAGATAATCATTTATCAGGAATAAGTGTTACGTAGCTAGAGAGAGAAGAAACAGTTTTTTTCGTTCTCTCTCTCTCTTTTCCTTTCTTGGTTGTTACTTCAAAGACTTAATTATTTGGAGCTGAGAAAAGAATGAGGTTTCTTCTTTTAGATAGAAATTCCAAGTTTAAAGTTCTTTCGTTTTCGCCCGATAAAGTAGCGTTGGCGAAATGCAGCGTAAGTGTTGATTTGGTTAATGAAATGCCAGGTAAGTAGGATAAAAAATTCTACAACCTTGTGAAAATATCTTTACCTGCCTGAAATCAGATAATTTTATTTCTTTGTGTGCTAAGTAGTAACTGAACCTTGTTAAGGTTTTTATCAAGATATCTACTTTATATATATAAGTATCAAAAGATGAACAACAATGAGTTCCTTTTTAAGACACGCTTCTTCATCGATTATTCTGATTTATCTGATTTTAACTTATATAAAATATAATAACGATAGTTTGACGTTATGTTGACGCTATTAATTCTAATTAGATTGGCATCTTCCTAGTGATTTGTATGTCTCCATTCAAATCTTAACTCTTTTGTATTCTCTATGAGGCAATTAAATGGCACGCTCTGTTTTAAGAATTTTTTACCGCATTCATTGAACTAAGAGTATTTAGAACATATGAGATGTCAATGGATCTCACATAACTTCTGAATCGAATTATATATCAGTTATATTCACATAATTATAGCTTATAAGTTTTAGCTTAAGATGAGATAATTCGAAGCTCGTATGATGCACAGGCATAAAGACTGTTAAGAATTTGGAGTCTATTATATGGTTTAATTAGAACTTACTTTATCCGAATTACTAACTTGTACTAATTTAGGCTTTTCATGGAGAAATTCATAAGAGTTTAATTAACGTCTCTTCGAATCGCCGAGAGATGTAAGTGTAGATCACGTCTAATGGTATTGCAGATCAAATTTTTAATCATATATAAAACATAATGCTCTTGATAAAATCATTATTTTTCACTGGTAAAACCTTCTTTTATAGCTGATTATCGGATCCCGAAACCCTCCTCGCTTTTGCGCATGCGCCAGGAGGAGTTTATTTCACCAAAATGGGGTGAAGAGAGAAATGGAGGGAGGAGTTATTTACTTCTACTTAGCGTGACCGAACAAAAAACTCAGGAAATGAGGTCATCTTACTCATTGCCTGTCACCTCTTTCAGGAGTAAATTCGTCAAAAAGTGATAGCCGACATGATCAGTACTGATTGTTTATCAATAATACGCGACATAAATGTATATTTGTTGTGTTTTACACCTTTACGGATATAGGAGAGACACACGTCTATGGATCTATGGGTAGCGTTACCAGTATTGAATATGCTGTAAAAAGTGAAGAAACTGTTTAAAAATATTGCTGTAACAAATCAATAGGAATATTTATCCTTGATATTGAAATATCTTTAACCTCTCCGAACTTTACGTAACTTTCCATGTATATTCATTCGATTATTATCTATTAATTTTTAAATCTGCCCCTAAACTGTTTTGGTAATTCGAGAATATTCATATATTTCTGATGTACTCGGAACGTAAGTTTCAATCGAAAACTTATTCTCTAAACCTGAAAAACCGTTTGGAAATGTTCAATTCAAACATAAACGAAGTTTATTCAGCCAAACAAGTTTTATTTTTAATTTTGGGCATTTAAACAATCACAAAGAAGCTCTTGCTCAACTTTGTCAATCGATCTAACAAATGCTTCAAAGGAAAAGTCCCTTTGAAAGTTTGATCAATAATACTAGTTCTATACATAGTTAGGTGTATTTCGCAATGCGAATACAGGTTTTTAATCAATATGAACTGTTCGAAGGACTGAAAGCATATGAATAGATTTTAACTAAAGAGTATAGAAAATTCTCACAAAAGGAAATAGTGGGTTCTCTCATAAAATGTTGTAACTTGAAAACAAAAATACTACTTTTTAAAACTAATAAATGTCTTATATTTACATTCATTCTACAGTCAGTTTTAGAATTAAACTATTTTATATCAGCTCTCAAAATTTCCAAAAATGAGAGACGCAATAAAATACAGGCTAATAAGGTTTTGATTGGCATTGGATGGCGTACTGTTTAATCAAAATATTTTTGTATGAAAATTGGTACAAACTTACGGGCATAGACTAAACCATATCCGCTTATGATGATTAAACACGAAAACTCAACTGTGTTTATGGTTTGATCAAACTGGTGATCAATTTGGCTTATACCTATCGGATATGAGACTACAGAGTGAGATACTTATTAAGTATTGTCTTGATCATTTGATTATAGTTCTGAATTAAAATATACATAATCAAATATCTTGTGTTTATCTTTAAAAAGAGTGATTAACTCTCTTGCCTCGGGAAGCGTAGAAGTAGCGTTTAAATTATTCTATATATATAGGATTGCTTATAAATAAAATTTTGATTTATTACAAAAGCATTTGGATTGATGAGCAAGAAATACACGTGAGTAGAGATGAAATATATCCCACGATTATAAACAGAAAAAGTAAAATATCGCCTAAAATTAAAGGTTATTGCAACAGGTCAATATAAATTCAGTTCCCAAAAATAAATCTGAGCTAAGTCTGTGGAAAATCTTATAACTTTCCTTCACGAATAAGTCAGTGGAAAGGCAATTTATTTTTTACTCAAACGATAAATAACCCCACTTACAATGGTTAAAAACGCAGACTTTTTTGCCGGAACTCACCAGAATGCTAATTGTTACTTTACAACCCATTAGGCATTACAATGTAAATTTGGTTTGAGAGCCCAGTAATACCCTGCAATTCATGCAACCATATCTGGAAAAAGGTTTTCAATTAGATTAAGAATAGATATCTTATTCCCTATGGTACACTCAAGTCCTTATTTCCCAGCAATAGCAAATCATGCACGAATCAATTCATCAATACTCCAGCGGGCGTGGAAGTATTAACTCAACCCTCATTATTTTCCATTCCCCATTTTTCTTTCCTTTCATTCAAGCTGGTGCTAAATAATTAGTTGCGAATGCGACACGCCAGAAGAATGGTACTGCCGACGTGGAATCGATAAACACCTAATTTGTCAAGAGGGGGGTCCTCGGGCAGCAAAAAGAATGCAGTCCCCGAATTATTACTTAAGAACCTTGTCTAGGAGGGTGGAGCAAATATCTTTAAATACCCGAAATTAATCAATTTTCGGTGTGGATATTACTTCCCCCTTTTATTCTTTCCCCCTCTAACGTTCGCGCTCTTTGCTGCGCTGCCCAAAACCACACCTTTCATATTTGGCAGAAGAGAGCCAGGTTCAGAAGAAGAATGATACAAGTGGAGTTTAGATTTTAGAAATTCGTTCCACAAGTCTTTCCTGTATTTGAAGGATTAAAAGAGATCGTTCACATTTTATACTGAAACTTATAAAATTTAATCATCATTAGATTTTGAAATATAGAAGAGAAAGATAGAGGAATTATATACAGATCATTCAGAAAGGTCGTTGACAAACTTTAAGGGTAGGTTCGGCACACAGAAATTAGACATTTTTGTAATAGAACATGTGGTCGAGAGTGTTAAGGGGATCCGCTAAAGAGGGGCTCTTTGTCACTGAACCCCTTAACAGATTATCCCGAGCTCCACTCGTACGTCGAATGATGGCATTTTTGCACTTATATTCTGAAATTACGCAATTCGAAGACATTATAATTCGACATAAAAAATGAAGAGTAACTCATTAACATCTCAAGCGTTCTATGGACCCTTAAATGAATCAATACGACAACAGATTCTCAAAACAGAAAGTTTCATTTAATTAGACAGTAGAGAAAATAAATCCGTTAAGGGGTTAAATAAACGGAAAGGATACACCAGATGATATGTATAACATGGATTGAATGGGCAAACAAATTTAAAATAGCATAATAACCCAGTTGGATGAATAACAGCATGCGAACAGTGTTTCTCCTCAGACGGCAACTCCTTTGAAAACTTAGTTTAAGTATTCTACTTAAGTTCTAATTGCCATTATTGTATCTGTCATTCCGCATACGACTTTTAATGTTTTTATTCATGGATCTGGGTGGTTTTTATTGTAAATTTGTATTCCACTTCATCTGTGCTATGTATTTCATCTGGCGTATCCTTTTCTTTGACTTAATTTATTGAAAAAGAGCCCTCTGTAGCGGCTCCCGTTTAAGTTTCTGAACCCATGTTCTATTGCAATAATAATTTGTTTCTATATATCTGACCTACCCTTAAAGTCTGTAAACGATTTTTCTGAATGCCCTGTATTGCAATTAAACCAAATAATAATTACTCGAGTGGAGCAAAATCCTAGTCATAAGATACTCCATCTTCTCCCTTACCCCTAAAATCATTTAGTTTAAATTGGTAAAGATTGTGATTAAAAATATTGTTAAAAAAATTAAATATTCCGTTGCATTTTATAATGGAATAAGAATTTTCAATTAATAATAGAAGAAATAGTTTCGCGAAACATACCGCATCATATCGCTTACACATAAAAACTATTTCATTCAAATTGACATAGTAGATTGTTTGGGGTTTCGAAAATGTTTAAAATTTAAATGCATTTACTCATTTGCAGATTAATTTAAAATATTAAAAGTAGAATTATAAATGATTATTTGAGTAACAAGTGTTTAAAAAATCATTAATCTAGGATTTAATCTTAAATAGCTTAAGCACGCTAAAGGGAGGCTAAGAATTAGAATCAGGGAATTAATCCATATCTCCCAGAAACAAGACCAAATATTTTTCTGAAAATATTAATAAATTCTTCTATAAATAGTAACAATGATACTTTGTTACAACTCCAGCATGCTATAGTAATATACAAAGAACCACAAAAGGCTTAGGCACATATTTTAATACTGTTACATAATACAACGGTTGACACAGTTTATCATTTTTATAGAAAGAATTATTGCTGTGTTATTCTTTTTACCGCAATGTGCGACTGTCTTTTCAATAATCGAGTTCAGACAGTCGATTCGAAGATGAATTACCAGGTTCTCCGAATAAATATATACATATATAGGATATTTACTCTAATATAATATTTGCCATTAGCTAATTCGAAATACAATAGACATACACGTATACTTCTAATTAGAAAAAGGTTTTGAGTGATGTAAAGAATTTCTTATGCTGCTCGAGTCAATAATTTATAGCAGTAAAAATTGCGAAATCTGGATTTTTATACAGTCGTCCATTCGTATTAGTTATATTTAGTAAAACGATTTTAGCACAATAACATTTAAACATAATTGATCGGATCATATGGGATTAAAACTGACCGAGTTATGAAACTGAATTTCATTATTTTGCATAGTTTCAACGACTGAATACTGCATCCTCGAGAAAACTTTCAATGAGTCGTGAGAAAATTGAAATTGCGCATAAATGTCCCTTTAGGTTCATATTTGTTCCGATGACATTAAGGAAATTTTTAATTTAGCTTGGTTGTGTTAACGTCATTTTGAGACAATGCGAGAGATATTTCGCCACATACCTAGTAGTTTTGAATCGTAGTTGAGATTGCGAGTGCAACACCTTAACCGGCACTTCCCTCATCAAACAGCCACACCACACCAGTAGGAGGAATTTGACCCTTGACGTCAGATTTAATGTGCATCAGGCGCATATACACGACGATTTTTGGTAGAATCGAGTTTCGAACCTGGAACCTCCAGTCTCGAAGCCGAGACATTATAACCAAGTTTCTTTTAAATCACTTTTAATATCAACTTTTTTGTTTAGGACGAATTAATCTATTGGTATGTTTGTTGTTCATAAGTATATTTTGAACACATGTCGGCTATCATGTCAAAAGAGACTATAATGTGTAGTTGGTGAAATATTTCTTTTTATAAATGTCCAAGAGAGAGAGAGAAGGCGAGGATTATCACTTCTACTCCTTTAAATAAATGTTTAATAGTGCTACGAGAACATGAATGTAATTTTCATGAACAGTGTTTCAAATATGCAGAAGGCAATGTTAGTACGAAGTGACATTTTGTACTGCCTAAAACCATTTATTGGAACGAGAGAACGAGCAAACCGCAAGTTTTAATCCTCAGCCATTTACTGAGATCCAAAATATATGGCCTAATTATAAAAGCCGATGAGAAATCAGAAGATTAAATCAACGATTTAATGAACTATCTACGTCCAAATAATCAGTATTTGTTTTCAACTAAAGCGTTCTATTTTTCCATAATCCTATAATTTCTTCAACGAACTTCTTATTGATTAATATTTTCCTGATAAGCGTGTTCTTCTTTTAGAGATATTTTAGAATAGAAATAATTATCAAATACACATTTAAAAAAAACTATTTATAAGTCGTTATAATTAAGTAACCCACAGAAATTTGCTGAAATATTTTATTTATCATAATTTTTGAAATGGTAGCACATTTGAATGACGAAGTAGAAAAATTAATGATACCGCATAAAAATAATAATATTTACTACTTTGTTGATACACTAATTGAGTTTTTATATTGATGAATTCAGACTTCAGCTTTTAGAAATATCTGCAAATGAAAATCTACTAGTTGATAGTATACTGCAATGCAGTTAGATTTCGTTCCGTAGAAATACAAATCTCAGTAATTGAATAATTACTATATGGTGTTTTTACTGTAATAAGTATTTCGGAAAAGGTACTAGGCCGATTCTAAAAAATAACACTTAAAATAATAAACATATTTTAAAACATGCTAATAATAAATACTATTTATAAAATTAAGGATTTAAAATTGCAATTATAAAATCAGCAAAGTAATATATTTTGATTTATGAAGATCGTAAAGGGCAGTATATTTCATCGAAACTGTTCCCAACAAGCTTTTAAAGTGTTTATCTTATGTTGAACTAAAAATGTAGAGTCATACATCTCTGTTTCACTACAAATATGTCATGCATAAATCATTTTCCCATTACTGTTAAAATGCTGATTAACGCTTATCAGTTGAGGGTAGCTCGAAAACTCAGTGCAGATATTAATGTTTATGATGATCATATAAATCTTAAATATGCAGCTCCCTCATGTATACTCAAACAATTATTAATAAACTAAATTGTAATAAAATGAAGCTTGCATTTGTATTTATTAATACATGCGACATGATTTGACTTGAGGCAATAAAATATCATATTCTTAGGCTATAATTAAGGGAATTAGAAGATGTACATTATTTTACAATGCTGTGTCATTTCAAAAGATATAAAGCATTGTTGCTATGAATTCAAGTGTCGTTCCTAACTTTATGTCTGACTGAGTGTCTGCATCTAACTTCATTAACTTTCAGTGACAATAGCTTTTACTCAACTTTCTGTACATTGAATTTTGTTTTCTTTTCAAAATTTCTTAAAGAATGTATTTCATATACGCTTAGATGATGACTGTGTTTATTTTAGTTAAAATCTCATGTGTAATATTGACTTGATAAATAAATTATGTTGAATTCATCCAGTTGTGAATATAAATTTTACTGTGGAATTGAAAAATGCTGCTAAAAGTGTAGATCTAAGGGCACTACGTTTGGATTAATCTGGAGTATATAGGAACTAATTAAAATGCTGAAAATTACAAAATATAAGAACCAAATTATCATTAGAAGCAAAGAATGATAGAATGGTGATACTTGGTTCGTTTTTAAATTATAACGCAATTTTTGAATAATATATCTTCCTTTATCCAATCTCTTATGATAACTTAATTATTTTATAAAATCTATAAGCAGAAACATAAGAATAACCGTCTTAAGCATGGTCCCAGTATTAAATGATTAATACACAAGATGGATCTTTTAGAAAGATATTAATGCTTGTTTTTGGGACATGCACCACTTTTGCATGCAATAACTCGGTTATATTCGATTCGTGGGTGTAATTAACTTTCGCAAAATACTCCCGCATCTGGGTTGACAATTGAATGGGTGCTTCAACAGACGCGCTTCATTAAATTTATTGCTTTCTTCTCCCAGCGTCTACTTTCGACTGGTAAACAGAAGACAATGATGTCTATCACCTAGCAACCGGCTGTCTATTGTAATACTTACCTGCTGAAGAACTTTTTCCTTCCCCTTTTACACACGAAACGAAGAAAAGAGTGCTGCTTCAGCCATAGAATAGGCGTGCTGAAACCCGTAATTAACAGAATCTTTCAATGTCCTAGATGCGAGGAGTGGTGTGTGTAATTCAAAACTTAAGTATTCATCATATTATATTTAGTTGTTTTATAATTTTCAGCATAGGTACTCAAGCTGACGTGTAGAAAGGGAAAAGAATGTTTTGGGATAATTAATCTGCTTGAAAGTATTTCCGACATTTCTGTAATTGAATGCAGGGAGGATCAAACTCAAAAGAAGATGTTAACAATAGTCTATACAAACCTTAATATTCTCTGCATGAGAATTGTTTCAATTTGAAACCATTTCATGTTTAAAAATATGAAAATTAGAAATTATGTTTGTATTGTCTTTCCTGTGTGGCAAGTCATGTACCTCAGGCTAAATAAGTAGAACGTTAACCCGTGAGGACGCGCAAGGGGGTGTCCGATACCCCACGCCACGTAAAATGTGAAAAATACTGACTTCCCTTTAACTGTAATGAGTCATATCCATGCTATCTGCCTTTAAGGTCACATTCAACAGACGAAACGTGTTTTAAGAATAATTTCTTTATTTTTTTTATAATTCACCATAAGGGATGTGAAACACCCTCTTGTGCGTCTTCTCGTCAGGGTTCTTTGTTCAATTGAATGATCGTATTATAGGCAGGAAATTAATGTTGTATCGCTGTGTGTTTTAGTGAGGAAACAAGTGGATTTAAGAAAATTCTATATTTATAAAATGGAGATTTTTGCTGGTACAAGTCATACAAGTCTCTTTTATACTGGATAATAGTGTAAATGAAAATGCCAAGACATTGATGTAAAAGTTATATTATTCTGAACGTAATGTAATTCTAGTCAGCTGGTGCATGTCTTATCCGCTTTTACAAAAACTATTGGAGGAAAAGCTTAAAATTGTAGAAATTATTCTGAAAAAAAAAGTGTATTATGCCCTAAATTTATTAGTTCTAAAGATAAAGTACATCGGAATTCTTATTTGGATTTCTAAAATAAATTACTTAAGAAAATTAGAAGCAGTATTTTCCTTTCTAAATTGTATAACGATTATTATATTGACGATTCTTTACTATGAAAAATGTTGAAAACACGTATGTAAGAATATACTTTTCTTATATGTTCGCAATGCACTGAATAATATAATGTATTATTTACAAAATTTCGTCTAGAAATTTGTTCTATTATAACTAAAACCGTTTGCATAAATCATTTGGAAGAGATATAGCATAAAAATGTTACTAATTTTGTTTAAATAGCGAAATAACGAATTGGGGTGCGCGTCTTCGCGTCACTCTTCGCAGCGCGCGACCACGCGGGTTAAGTACATTGCCTTCTCTGTATATTTATGTATATTTTATAAAAGTTCTTCAGTGTTTCTGTAGTTAGATTGAGTATAACGACAAACTGATGAGTACCCGACAAAATGCTATACTATATTTAGCATCAGTTTAATGTTGCTTACTTGCTTTACACAGGTAGATGATTGTATGTGACGTGAGTTTAAATATTGTCTCCTCCAATATTCAAAAATCTGTCAGTAATTAATAAAAAGCGGGTAATGACACAGCTTTTACAAAATAATAGAATAATATAGCTTTGAAAGCTCTCACTTTCACTACCTTATAAGTTATAAGGCAACGGTATGACAAAATGAACGAATCGAATCTTTGAATCGTTCATTTTGTCGATTAACAGATTGAATCGAATTTTTATCGAATAACAGATTCATTTTCCTCTGTCTTGAATATGTTCATGAAATTTTACTTTTAACAATAAAAAAAGATGCTTACCCTGTATTATCTATAAGAGTCAGATTGTTTCCACCAGAACCATCTTTAGCAACAAGATTTCGTACAAATATACCATAAGTGTCTGAAAAAAAATTAAAGAAAAATTATTTCAAAACCTGTTCAGTTTGTCCCATTTTAAAAAGAAGAAAACACTTTATTTCATACATTTAATATGCAAGGTGTGCACAAATGAAGTGACTCATTTCAAAAATTAATAAAAAAATAAAACTGTTGGAACTACGTTTTTTTTAAATGAGAACGCATCTGAAATAAGTTTTTTTTCAGATAGGTAACATGCCATTTCGGTGATCTAGAGGGTCGTAAATTACTGGAAAACAAAAATTTGTTTAGAGCCATTATCTGAGAAAATATTAAAACTGGAAGAAAAATAAAAGCATGTATTTGTAGGGAATTCTACGATCTTTAATGTATTAATTCACATGTAGTGTGAAAACTGTAGAGTTTTCGTGATATTTAAGAAAAACTGAAAAAAGAAACCAGAAAACAATCATCGGCTTCTGCTGATTGGTAGCTATTGCGTACGGAATTTTCTTGCTGCAACAAATTTATAACGTTTTTATAAATTTTTTACCAATCTGAAAAAAAAAGACTTTTTGAGATGCTCTCTTATTTAAAAAAAACCGTCGTTACATTTTTAGTTTTCTTCATTATTATTATTTTAAATGAGCCACTTCATTTGTGTACATTCTGAAGCAAAAAGTAAGCAGTTCACCAAGAAATAAATTTATTCATAGATTTTAGTACTTCGGTATTTTACATACATGTCACAGATTTAAAAATTCCAGAAAAAGTTTTATACTTTAAATGACTGTATAATGAAAAGTCATTTAGTTATTGAGAAAGACGTATTAATATAAAAATTATTGATCATTTGACTTTTTCAAGATGTAAAGTCATTTTTATTGATGACTTTTTTTGTTCCAATTAAAGCTGAGCATCTTTATTGAGACCCATCTAATAACGCCAAATGCTGTACACATAACACTTAAACTTCCTCCATAGGCAACTGAAATGAAGTTCTGGAGTTTTAATCCTCAACACACACATTCCCAAGTCGCCGGTCAAACTGCTTTAAATTTAAGTTCTGCATTACTGCTCATTAGTTCAAATTGCTTTTGAATGCGAATGCTGCTCATCGAAACCCATAACCAGGATCAAGAAATCCTCTAGCTATAAGTCAGCCGTGGGCTGAACAACTAGTATAATCACGTCCTGCCTTAGCAAAGGGAAATCAGACACTGCTGAAGTAAATCTTGCGGTTTATGGCACAATACTACCACGTTTTCAAGAAGGAGTACCTTCAGTCACGTGTCTCGAAACCACTGGAAGACGTTAGGTGTTATCATTATCATTTACCCGAGAATTTGGAGACTCGGGGATTATAATCAGGGGACAATTAACTGAACCCAGGCATTGATCGTTAATCTCCTGTTTCGAGACTCGCATTGGCCTAGCGATAGCGTTAGATGTTTCGATTAGCTCAGGTGTGATAACAAGGGCAACGATTTTACGTGATGTCCACGGATGAGGATAATGACGCATCTAATGTCACCTCTGAGGATTCGTTTAAGTACTCTCCGTGATTTTGGGGTCGACATCCTCGTTGATTTGTGATTCACTGAGTTGAGTTAAGAACGTGTATTAATACTGCATTAATTTAAGGAAATACACGTGAGAGTTTTATGGAAATTCCTAAAAAAGGAAAAATTCAGCAAAAATGGGAAAAAAATGACGGGAGGCTGCCTTTTTCAAACAGACACTGATGTTAAAGGCGTAGGACTACTTTACTCGCATGACTCTTTTGTTTCTCGAAGTTTCTCGGTTTCTTTTTGTTACCGGCGATTGTCTTTTGTTTCTCGAAGTTACTCTCAATTCTCTTTTGTTTTTCGAAGTTACTCTCAATTCTCTTTTGTTTCTCTGAAATACTAATGTATGGACAATTTGTGAAATAAAATGAAACTAAGTTTACAATGAAAATTCTTATATTTCTTAATAAAATATATTATAATGTCAATTCTTTGTTTTGAATTCTTCAACCGTGCTTGGATATGTTACAATTCTGTGTAGGATCGGTCGATGATATGAAAAGTAGCATACATAATTTAATAATTCGGGACTAATGTTTCTTATGAAAGTTGAATCAATATATGAATTCCCCAGAGTACTAGGATAATGTTTTTAATATATGTAGTAACCGAGATATAGAGGATCACTTTACCAATTCAAGCGTATTTTTCCCTAACTTTGCGACTCAGTAATCGCTGAACTACAGTTCCGATTTTCATTTGTTTTTTGGTAACTTCTGTTGTTACCCTTTATCTCTAAAATAAAACATTAGTTACGTTTTCAACATGTGTAGTTACCGAGATATAGAGGATCTCCCATACAACGTTTTTTGTGGCGTTTTGTCGTGTGAATCAAATTCCTTCCTGAGACCCCAATGGGAGGAAAGTAGTCCTATGTTAAAGCATTGAAATATTTTGAAAAGAGTTAAGCATAAGGGTAATAGTAAACGCTAATTTTTTCAGTGAGATTAAGTTAAGTTATATTTATTCTATTTTGTAAGATTTAGCTTATGATAATCACTAAATTTCCGAATTATTCAATTTAATCGAATTCGGAATTCTCAAAAACTTATTATAAAATGTACGGCAATAAATATCTACATCATTCTTGCCTTATAATGATAAAAAATCACTTACCTGCTAAAAAGAGTTAAAATATCATTTATATTAAGTTATTGTAGCTAACATTGGAACGGAAATTTTCAATATTAAAGTAGAATTAAAGAAATGGCATTTTTTTCATTAGGTCATTAGTTTACTTCACTGCACAGTTTTAATTAAATATTAGTCAAATAAATAAAATTACTTAAATTTCTTTAATAATCTGGATTTTTCGCAGTTCTAAGTACAGATAATTTTAGCTCATCCTTTATCTATTAAATAAGAAAAAAGTACACTCATATTGGAATATTTCATATACACGAAAGTTATAGGTGTTCCTTTTAGATTAAAGAATTATTTTTAAGCATTCAAACGGTAATTATCTTTTCTTAAATAAATAAAATCGTTTTTTAGTGGTTTCTCTTTGTTTTCTTTTATCTTAGTGCAAAGCATTTAACTGGATTTCAGGATTAAAATAAAAAAGAAGCATCTTTTACTTCTACAACTGAAAAAATTACAAGAAAAAATGACTTCAGAGTTTTATAAGAAAGAACTTTAAGCTGTTTAATTACTGCAATTTATAGTATTAGTTCAATTAATTTTTCGTTATTATTCGATATGGAAAAACTATCTTTGTATTTTTCTGATAAATTGATATATTGCTGTGTATTTCTGGTACAGATAACTTGTGCTCATTCTTTATCTATAAAATAAGAAAAAAATTGCACTTATATCTGAATTTTTCATATTATGCGAAAGTTATAAGTGTTCCTTTTAGATTAAAGAGTTATTTTAAGCATTAAAACCGTAATTAGATTTCTTGAATGAATTAAATCGGTTGTTTTTCAGTAATTTCTTTTTCTGTCTGAGTGCAAAGCAATAAACTGCATTTCAGAATTAAAATAAAAAATAAGCATCTTTTACATCTACGACTGAAAAAATTACAAGAAAAATGCACTTTACAGTTTCGTGAGAAAGAACTTTTAGCTGTTTTAAGTACTGCAATTTAAAGTATTAATGCAATTAATTTTTCCTTATTATTGGCTATGGAAAAACTATCTTTGTATTTTCAGGATAAATTGATATATTGCTTTGCATTTCTGGTAATTCTTGTCGAAACAAGCAAAACAAAATAGGGGAAACTAGGGATATTTGAACCTACTTTTACTTATTCTTATATTTCTAAAATATTTGAATTACTGAAAGGATTTACTTATGTACTTATGATTAACTGATATCTCATTTAATCATAAAATAAATATATTTCTTGAAATCGCCTAGGGTCAAGTATCTCTAACGTTAGGGATGCTTGACCCTATGGGTAGGGACACTTGACCCTACATGCAAAGGGTACTTAAATTCTTTTGATGACTTGTATGTACTCAAAATTCAGATATTAGGTTAAAACTACTGAATTTCTAAAAGGCTATTATTATCAAATAATATTAATGAAACTAATATTAAAAATTAAATAATATGGTTACTATAAAACGAAGTTGTTATTAATAAAATGTAGTTAATAGATTAAATTAATTAAGTCATTAAATTAAATCTAGTTATTAAATTAAATTAGTTCAAAATTCAACCCGCGAAATCCCGATTTTTTAAAAATTGATTTTAAAATGTTTTTTGACTTTCATTTCTTGAATAAAACATGGGAAAATACTTTAAAAAATCCCATTTTGATTTAAATATGGTTTCTGGCTAAAAAACAGTTTGTTACCAACTGCGAATACTGGGCTTTATTTCAGAAAAAAATTTCCTTTATAAACTTCGATAATGACAAACACAATAATAATAAGGATAAGGAATTTTTTTCAACATTGTAGAATAAATATGGTATTCTCAAGCATACAAACAAAGGTAAAAAGTTGCAGCTCGAAGTGAAAAACTTCAATTTATTTAATTTTTTTTATCAGCACTCAGGCTGAGATGTATGTGTTGTAAATTGATCTAATAGCATTTTCAGTATGTATGCTATTGACAACAACTGGAAATAAAGCTTCATTCTTGTTCTCAAGATTATAGAAGACAAAATTGGGTATGTTGCTTGAAGGCATCACTGGACCTTTAAGGATCATTAAGCAATTAAAGTATTGATTTAATTAAGTTAAAGAAATTACTGTAATGGAACTAGAAACTTAATAACGTCATTAGCGCGTTGAAGAATTGCCAGTTTGGGAAAATTAAGAAAAACAGAATAGCATCAAAACGCGTGAAGGACGGTATAAAAATGTTGTACAGAACAGAAAATTGAGAAGCTTAATAGATTTAATCGGTTCTTCTAATATTTAAAGAAAAATAAATGCAAGAATAAAAATATATTTTAGGAGAAAATTCAAATCAAGAAAGAAAGACAAGATCAACAGAAATGGCGAAACGTTAAATAAAACCAAACGATGACAAATAGTTCGAGCAAAAGATTTTTAATCAAATAATAAATAAATAAATAAAACTTTTTTTCAGGCGAGGAAAAAATAGATTGATTAAATTTCAATTCCTTTTAAAATTCTTACTAAAATAATTATTGGCATTATTTGAAATTATCAAATTAAAAATAAATTTTATTCGTTAAATATACAAACAATTTTTAAATAATTAATATCTATATTTGAGTTACCATATTGCCGACAAACTCCACGCACCAGAGAACTGATCCCAACCACAAAAGTGCTTCGGTCGGCTACGACATCGAAGCTGTAATTGCTTTTGATAGTGTCAAGTATCCCTAACTTGACTTTTTCTAAATTATTTAAAAATTAAACCACTTAGAATTAAGATACTGCAGAACATAGTATATCAAATTATAGCTAAAAATGTGCTTAAAACTCAGAAATATTTTAATTTATCTTATCTTAAATAGTAAACTTTCTATCCACTGAGAAATGGAAAAGTGAACATTTACTTTTGGATCGCCAAAATATATTTACCTACACACCATTATGATGACTTTTCAGATTGGAACAAAAATATCCGCCAATAGGCCATGTGACCAAAGGTCAAATAAAAATGTCACACACAAATTACCAATTTTCTCACAATCTGAGGAAATCGCGTAGGGTCAAGTAATGTAACCTTGGAGAAAGGAAGACTATTGTATAAGTTTCAGTCCCTTAACTGCAAAGCTAAACACAGACCACACTATAGTATTAAGTTATATGGAGAAGGTTGGATAAAAAAGAAACTCAATATTTGGGTGCAGTAAAAAATTTAATTCTTATTTGAAGTTTATAGCTAAAATAGGAAGAAACAAAACAATGCGAGTAAAGTGAAAAATGGATCAACGAGATTTCTATGCCATTAAATGACCGTGGTTGAAGGTGCCGGAAATATCACAAGCGGTGGTATTTCACACCGGGATTGGAACAGTGAGCACGATGAGATTGGAACAGATTTGCGCATCATAAGGCCAGGACAAATACTGGATATTTATCTCTGCTTTTAGCAAAAAATATGTCTAAAGCAAGCAATTTAAAAAAAAGGGTCTGGGACTTATTGTTGTGATCTAATATTACAACACTATAGCACATACATCTTCGGCTACTCGTTACAAAAACCTGTGAGAGCTAGTTTTGAACCATGTCCTATATCGTCATGTTATTGAAACTCCAGACTATTATTTAATTTATATCTTTAAAGTAAATATTTTTATATCTTGATAGATGGTTCTGAAATCCTGCATAAACCGAAGCCTATTCTTGATAATAGCTTTCAAATAGGATTTCAAAAGAGGCTTGAGAAAATACTTCGTCCAGTCTTTAACCATGAAACATCAGATTCTTCTTAAATGACGGGATTAGGGATTACCAGAAAAACCACAAAACGTTGCGACTCAAATACATCTGCATTTATTTCAATAAAGGTTATTTATCATAGGGAAATGAAAAACTAGATTTTATTGTAAAGCATGAACCAAATTTTTCCCCAACCCAATATTTCAAAAGCTTTTGTTAATTTCTGTAAATGCGCATCAGGTAATTAAAAAAAATGACTCAACTCATTTTATTACATTTTTTAACACGTGTTGGACTTTCTTTAAGGTGAAATAAGGATTATAAACAATATTTTAAACTGCAATATTTCTTTCCTTTATATTATCAAAAGTCACGTTTATTCTTAAAAGCATAATGCTGTAATGCAGCCAAAATACTGTCTTTTCAGAAGGAAACTAATCCTTAGCGATTAAAGCCATTCACCGAACACTATATTATGGATAAATTTTGAGCACTAAAGCATTTTCAAGGAAGTCTTATCGTGACTTTCATAAACAAGTCTTCGCGTGACTTTGGCATATAACAAAACAATCAGGTAGTAAAAAGATTCAAAATAAATAGATTCTATTTATTTTATTACAAAAGTAGTTTTTTACAACTATCTTTAGGTGCGAGCAATTAGTAATAATCAAGAAATAGCAGCTGAAAATAAGCTCTTTTACGAATGTTTTTCTATGCTTTGAATCATGAGTCAGACTGACTGCGAAGGCGTTACCGTGCGAATTACAAATTTTTAGGTAATAAACTTTGCAATAATCTTCTTTAAGTATCAAATCACGAACTGCAATAAAATATTAATAATTGTAATTATTTTTCGTAAAATGTTTCATAAGCGATGGGAATCGGAAAATGTTGGGTAATCTGAAGTTGAGAGCATCACCATTAAAATCTTGTTTTGGAGATCTTTCATGTTATTTGTCGAAGTGTAGCAACGGAGTTCTTTCATACTGGTAATATATGTGTTAGATGAAACCTAAAATCATTCAACGAGCCAATATTTCACAGCAGTATACAAAATGCTAAGCAATCTTCTCTTAGTCTTGTAGAGTAATTTCAGTTTACTGCTTATAATAGCTGAGTGTCAGCTGATAATAGCTAAGAATGCTAACATATGGTCTTGAGGATAATTTGATTTAAAAATGAAATATTCTTAAATGTTAAGATTACAAAAACTGTATGTCTTATTCCGCAGTCGCAATATATTTGAATGTAAAGTATTTTAAATTCCATCTATTTCTAACTTATGTATCCTGTTTAAACTATGTATTCAATTAAGAAAAATACTAATACGATATTTACCTCACCCACCATATTTTTGTTCAGTGCCATAAATTCAAACGGAACTTAGTTATTAATCCTTTAAAGGGCCATTTTTATCTAGTAGTAAAATAATTTAAAAAATTTGGGATTGAGATTAATTTAAGAAAAGAAATTCATTTGGCTTAGTGGATGGCCTTAATTTTTTGTGAATTAGTTTTATTCATTATTAATTAATTCGCAAGTCAAGACACTTCATTATGGTTCAAAATCAGAATCGGATAATCTAGGTTTGTGTTTCAGCGAAACATTGTGCTTAAACTTAAGCCAAACTTATTTAAAAATTGATGAATTTGGTGATAAGTATACTTACCATTGCCTTAGAAAGGGTAAACAGATAAATTTTGCAGTATTATGGACATTATGAACTAAGTAATATTTCTATCTCTCTATTCCATAACAATCATAGCACATCTTTAACAGACTGTAATAATATAGGAATTTTTTAAAGAAGATTTCAGAAATTGTTTATAATTTTAGCCACAACTGATTTTTGATGAATCATTTCATTAAAACAAATAACTGTCTATGAAATTCACAAGTACCGATTTTTCTTATTTCCTTAAATACCTCTCAAGGGGAGGTATGGAATTTTCTGAAAATTATTAAATCTGCAAAAATGCCATATTTTACCATTTTTGAAGCTCTTTTAAGACCAAATAAAAAAATAAGCACTAAACGCCTCCAATTTTATAACAGGAAACAATAAACATTAAAGGATAGATGATGCCCTAAATATAATAAATTTTAATATTTAAAGCAACTCTTCCAGAATTGAGATAAAGGATTGTGAAGACATTTTCAGTACCTCAATTCAAGGGTTTCAATACCACGTGAAAATAACATAGCATTCATCAGCCTCAGAATAGATTGAAAAGATGCACAAACAGTTAACAACGAATCAGTAATGTGAGGAAGAATTTATATTTTACTTCAACCAAAGGGAAATATTCTATATATAAATATCGGAACTAAATCAAAAAGCAACAACTTACCTTCATCGGACATCCTAACTTGGACTCTTAAGAGTTCTCCAAGGGCCACTGTTTCCCTTTCCTCTCCTTTCATGTCTACGATATGTAACGAGAGATCTGGAAGAGAGGGCTTTCCTCGACTTTTGTCACTAGAACCTGGATTCCTACAAGAGAATAGTTTATTAAGAACGTCAGAATAATTAATACTTGAATAACGAAACTATAGTATTAATGTTTTAATTGATTTAGAACCCACGTACCTAGATATTCTGCCTTCAGTTTTATAAAACACCCTTGATAATGAAAAGTTTCTAAGAACACATAAATTGTTTTCCGAATTGAAGAAAACAGTCTATTGAATAAACCTAATTGTCGGTGACCTATATTATTTTAACTTAAAGGATGATACATAGAATTGTGAGCATTGTTATGAAAGCGGACGAGTTATTGTCTCTCCTTTTGCTTGGAATTATTTTTCAGATTAGAATGAAGAGAGCAGCATTAGTTTAGATTTTATACATGTAGGAAATTACCCGTAAAGTATTATTTAATCATTGCAAGAATGTACGAGTTAGATTAATTAGTTTATTCGGCGATGGATGGAGCTACAGTTCTGCTAAAAGCAGCGCCATCTTTTTCTTAACAAAACTCGACTGCAAATTCAGAGCGAGGGAGCAGCACCTCAGCAGTCACTATGTTTCTTCTTAAACTCTTTCTGATGACCAAACAATGTTGACGTTTAAGCCGCCCGATCTCCCGGTCGTAAGTAGCATGACCCGATTAACTTTCTCATGGATCTACCCTACTAAATCTTTAACCTATAATCTTTAATTGTTAATCTTAACCTATAACATCTATCCCTAGTTAATCTAGCTCCAGTTAAATCATGACTTCATGTAAATTATCCTTAACCTTTCTGTACATATAACTCTTTTCCCCCTTGTAAATTCTCCCTAGTGTTTTAATAAATGTTTGTTGTATTTAATCTTGAAGTCTCCTCGTTTATTCTAAGTAGTATTTTTCTTTAAGTTTTAACCTGTTAGAACTCTTAAAATCCCCTAGATGTAAAACTGAAACCACTTACCCCTTATAGGTAAACCTTATGCGGTCATTTTGTTCCTTGAACGGAATCCCACATACATGATAGGTGACATTAAAATTTGCATCATCTCGATTTATGATGAAATGTTACAAGTTGAGAATAAAAATTAGCGTTATATGCTTTATAAATACGCAAGAATTAATGACACTTTACGATTTGTTCTGAATAAATTCATCTGAATATTAAACTCATAGTTGTTGAAAACATACTTAGTTGATATAAGTATACTCTCGTTCTTATTTGAATTTGCATGGATATTAAGTGATCGTGCCATCATTTGATTCCTCTATGACTTTCGTTTCATCAGTAATTATCGTCTGTGAAGAGTTGCATAGTGTAATGCAATATAAAATCTATATTAAAATTAAATTTTTAAATTTTCTGTTGGTTTATGCTTACTTCGCAGAAAATGTGTAATAAAAGATTTAAATGTGAATGAGCACAAACACTGACAAAAGAATTCAATAAAATATATGATAATATCCAAATTAATTGAGCTAATTTTCCCGCAATTCAATAAATGATACACTCATTAGCACATATACGATTAAATTTTTCATTTCAGAACTTCTTTAATTTTATTCAAGATTCTTTTCTGAATTATGCACTCTTATACAATTCCATAATATGTATATCTGAGTGTAAAAATAATATAAAAGTTATAAGTTGATTTCCAGAATAATTTGCCCTGTGAAATACTGAAAACGTCTGAGAGATGAAATCAGCTGAATTGGAAATGGAAGTTAAAATTTAAAAAAGGTAAGAAAAACTCCAATAAATAAGGCTGTAGTTGATGAATTTTCATCATTAAAAGTTTAACTAATGAATCAAATGGATGAGTAATAAGCATTTCATTTCAGCAACAAGAACTGAGAACATTTTGTCAAATACAAATAAAATTACAACTGAACAAACTTTTATTTCACGTGAAAGGACTTAGCACACTCTTTTGAGTTGGACTGTGTAGGTCTAAAGTGATCCATCCAGTCAGTGTACCTTCTCGCTACTTCACCAAAGATAATAAATTTACTAAGTAAATTGCTATATAGCTTAAAATGTGTTGTCAAACACAAATTGAATCACAAAAGCTGAACAAATTTTTATTTCATGTGAAAGAAACTTGTCAAAGCACGTCTTAGCAGACACTTTTTTAGTCATTCTGCATTGGTCTGAAGTGATCCGTCCACTGCACCTTCTCCCTACTTCACCAAGGACAATAAAAGCTTTTCTGTTGGCTAAGACCGTCAGCAATCCTTTCTTCAGCACTAACAGATCGACTAACAGGAGCTAGCAGAATGTTATCTCAGAGTATTCTGAAGAGGCTAAACCCCATTGTCGGTACCGCACAAAAGAAAGGAACATATTCTTTCCCTAGTTCTTTTTTGTTATCTCAAACACAGGGTGTGGAGAAAACTTTGTTCTCCCATTTGCGATTAGGTGGCAGAGACCACGGGTAGAGTTTCTTGCAAAGATAAAAGCAAAGGAGAGAGAAAAAGTAGTGATTTTTATTGTACTCTAATGCAACAAAGAGAGGCCGAGGTTAGGTGTTCTGAGAGGACTGAGTTGGGATTTTATCTTTAAGAGGTGGTAAAAAGGGTTAGATGGGTTATTTGGAGAACGTTAAAAAAGGGTTCAAATGGGCGATTTTCTTCAAAAGAGAGAAAAGTTTTAATTTTTGTTTTTTCATCCTCAGAGAAGTTTTAACTCTAACTGTAATGTGATAAGGTCAGATTTCTTTCAAGAAGTGCAGATTCTGGAATCAAGATAAAGTTAGAAGTATATTGAAAAAAATTTTGTTCTTGCCGAAGTGTCCTAGAAACCTTGTAAGATAAAGAAGATAGGAATTCAGAATGAAATTCTTAAGTTAAGCAAAATTTAATGAAGAAATGGAATGACATGCTTTTGCATGGGTTGCAATCTTTTAGCGATGTTCGCCAAATTAATCTGATACAATATGAGATGTCTGCGATAATTGAAAAGTGAAGGATTAAAAAAAATCAGATCTCCTAAAACAATATATCCGTTTATATTCAAGAAAGTCAGGGAAACTGTAGAAATATATGGACCAGGAAAACTCAGAATTCTTTAATTTCTAAAGTTAAGTAAAGCATCTGAGATGGGACCCAAAGGAGGAAAGATTGTTTTAGAAGGCAATATTAGAAGCAAATAAAAATCAATATATACTTCAGGCTGGTATTTGTTTTCTATTTTTGCTATCTGCTAATACTCCATTTCAAATCAAATCTAGAAATAATAGCAGGAACGGCAATTGCATTTGTAACTTCCGCATTTTGCAAGTAATTCAACTGTTATTTATCTTACTTAATACAATGCTCTAATCAGTTTTAGATACTGATGCAATAATACTTTTATCCATGTGAGCATCTTTTATTTGCTACAAGTAGGGGAAAGTAAAACAAAAACACAGTACAATCTGGTTTGAATTGTAGTAATTTATTCTGTAGCAAAATCGTTTATTATTGACAGTCAAGCAACATCCTTCGTGAATCATAGTGTGAATAGGTTCTGTGTTTTAGCTCAGTCGAAAGCATGAATGGAGCTAGAGTTTACCCGACAGGGGGGGGCGATTTACCCGACAGGGGGACGAGTGTAATGAAATTGGTCTCAAATTTTCGCCAGATTATTATTTATCAACCACAGTTGAATACCCCGTACAAAAATTTTCCCCGACGGGATATAAAATTTTGCCCCGACGGGGGCCCTGCCTCCCCTCCTCCCTCTGGCGCCACCCCTGTCCGAAAATATGAGGATCGGCAAAAAAGTTATAGGAAACTTAGGTAATGAAGTTTACATCAAAAGGAACTTCAGATAATCAACATCAAAGGATAACCACTTTCCTATGTGCGAGAGATCAGCCACTCCAGATACCATTGATGAATGTTAAAATCTGCAGGAACCATTCTCTTGTTTCACCACCCAACAACAGATGCATATATTAGGATATCATTCTCATAAATAAATTTAGTCAAACATCTTCCTTTCAAATAATACATTTAATGCGGTAAAATATTGTAATTCATTTGATAACAAAGCACTTGCAAGTCTTCTGTTTAATGGTAACGGTACTAGATCATTTTGAGGAAACAATAAATTCAAGCCCTTCACCTACAATAACGTGCGTAACTCGTGCATTGAATTACAGAATTTCTGATTTTTAAATGTGCAATTAAATCCAAACAGTAATTGATTTCAAAGACAAAATCATTTAGACAGGATGATGTATCGTAGGTACTCTTAATTTTCTTATATGTCTTAAAATAATAATAAATGTATCAATGATGTGTCCATCTAGTAAGGGGTTTGAATGAATTTCAACGGGGTAATAACATTCATGCATTGATATTCTGTTTTCTAGAAGATGTGAAATATTCCGACTTCATCATTTATTTTTTACACTGAATCATATTTTGCATTACTCCATGATACTTTATAATTCCATGAAGGAGAGTAAAAAAACATTTTTTTTTCTATTTCGTTGCTAATATTTGCTGTAAAATTCTAATATAGCAAAAGAAAAGTAAAATAGAATTGTCCGGCAACGTATCGTCTGAAAACGGCTTCCGTGTGGAAGAGCCATTTAAGGCCAGGGAAACCTTTTTATTCTTCTGCTGTGAAATATGACACTCCCAATGATCCACACGCCCCGGAGGAATATTTTACGGTTTAAGATGTAAACATTCGTCGCTCATAGTGTGTGCGATTTGATAAAAAATAACGGAAGGGAAAAGGAAGCAAAAAAAATGTCCCATGATACAAAAAAGGAAACACAAAACATCCGCCCATTTACGGAGGAAACAATTTTTCTCTTTGGATCTCTCTCACATCAAGACGACAGAAAAAAAGAGAGGACAACAACAACAAAACAGTCGAGGATAAAATAAAATTCCTCTCAGACAACTCTTGAAAACATTATTATCTCGTAAAAGTTGACAATAAGTGGGACAGTCCTGGGTGTAATCGCAAAAAATCCTCCCGACAATAAAATGCTCCAAGAATCAGGCTTTAGGTCTGCACAAATAGATAGATCAGGCTTTTTTCTTGCCCCCCCCCCTCGTTTTTGTGAAACTTTTTTTTCCATGAAGTCTCCTTTCTTTCTGGTATTCGCCGTTAAATTTAAAGACACCCGTATTCCTTGTTTTAAGTCCCCTTTTGGCTGTTTTTACTACTAGATGCTGGGGCTGTAAAACTGTGGTAAGAGCGGGCGTAATTGAAGGGAAGGTATTTTATAGCCAGGCCGTTTTTCTGTTTGCTCTGGCATGTTCGCTGGCAGGAGAATGGAAGCATATGTTAGCCCCGTTATTTCTTTTATCTCCAAATGTTTGTTGTGATTGATATATTTTGTCTGGGTTCCGTTTTTATTTAATTGCTTTGTGGTATGTAGGTCACACTGGAGAAGTGAAAAATGTGTGTTCTACTGGGTTTACAATTCCTCTTATTTTTATTTACAGTAGCTCAGTATTCAATCGACCTTGAAAAAGGAAGTAATCTTACAAATATAATGAACAATATAGCCTATCAACATAGACCAATATAGAATACGAATATAGAACAATATAGAATACGAATATAGAACAATATAGAATACGAATATAGAACAATATAGAATACGAATATAGAACAATATAAACTATATCAATATAGGACAATATAAAATACCAATATAGAGCAATATAAAATACCAATATAAAACAATATAGATTTCCTTTATTTAATAAAAAAATTCTAAATATCTAATATCAGCTAATCCTTAACATATTGATGATAAAATATTCTACCATGATGATATAACTCTGCTAACTACATATTATATTAAGCCGGGAATTAAAAATATTATTATAACAGAAATATTTAATAAGGTCTTTAAGGTGTAGGGCCTTGTATTATTTTTTTCAAAATGATTTGTTGTTATTAAAATGATATATTTAACTACGAACTCAAATTTCATAATACAGTCTATTCTATTAATTTGATTTAGTACGAAAACGTATTATCAAAAAATCATTATTAAATAGTAAAATATATTAGATTAAACTATCAAAGTTTATTTCTTTTTTTAACATTCGCACCCTTCTGTTTTTAGTGAAGGAAATACAATTCCATTTTAGAAGTTTATTTATTCAATAGAATCATTCAATGAAATAAAATTCCGAAATATTTCAGCTTTACCAAGTTCAAATAAATGAAACCAAATATTTAGTTTTGTTCAGCTTTTAAATCTTACATTATTTCTAAGAGTTTTGTCAAAAATAATCTCAATTTCGCAAAAACTGGGAATCATTGATCGTCCGTCAATTCCAGAAGCCATATTTATTGAGTTTGACGCTTATTTATTGAAACATAAATCTAAAACTTTTCCTCAAATCAGTAAAATTTTGCTTAAATTAAGTAATGTAGCATTCGTTTATACAAGTATCAACTGTTTCAAACATATTTCCTATAAATATTTTAAATTATCTATCTCGTGGTCTTTATATTCTCAAGTATTAGCCGAAAACTTTCAAAAGATGGCGTAAAACGATGCCAACAGAAGTTGGAAAAGAAGTGTGTGTTAAATTACCGTTTTCTTAAAACTAGTTTCAGCTCTGGTATCTCATTCATTTTATAATACAAATTTGGATCCATTTGTGAAGTACTAGCTAAATATTATTAATTTATTTGAGAATATATCATAATAAAAATTTTACTTCAATTTTTAATTCATAATATAGCTCTTCAAATATCTAAAACGAATATTGGGTAGATGTGAAGATATGACATAAAGCAAGAACTCTCGGCTTTATAAAATGGAATTAAAATCTGTTAAGATTTTAGTGAAAACATTTATAATAGTCTAAGATAAATCTATCGGAGTATATTGCTATTCTATTCTATTTATTTATTTTTTTCAAAACAGAATTTTTTTATTTTTAAAAAATTCATTTTAGGACTATATAAAATAGTATTTAAAAAAATTTCTGCTGTAACAGAAGAAAACAGTTCATATTTTACTCCATAATAGGAGGATTACGAAAATGTTTCAGGTTTTGGAAATCGACAGCAGAGTCCAGAGTTAGAACTCAACTCAAACGAAGATCTGAGATAAATGCAAGCACTCTATGTCTGGTTGGAGCTAACAATCTGTGAACTGAAGTTTTTAGCATTAGGGCACCGATTTCTTTGTAGTCCTCCTCATTATGCTATTGCCTTGTACAGTGGTGTTCATAATTGTTAGAACGGATTGTTAAAATATCGTCTTTTGATCATAAAGTGTTAAAAACTTGATAATTTGCTATTTTGATTTTATTTTCTAGTACCTTATCCTCCATAAATGCACATAAGTTTTAGTTATTTCATGAAATATAACTATTTCTTAGGAAAGATTGTTGTTTTAAACGGTATATTTTAGCTGTTCAAAATTTTTGCGAACGGCTGATGACGAAGTTATATTTAAGTGAGTTCGAATTGGATTTGTTTATATCTTGGTATATTAAAAATTTTTTAATAAATTAACTTATTTAGTAATTATTATTTTTTGTTTATGAAACAGTCAAATCAATACTAATACCCAATAGTTTTAGAGATTTCTCTTGGTCATTGCCAACAGATCAATGGAGATCGCAAGGATGGGGTATCGCATGAAAACCTAGCAAAAAATTATAAATTTTCGATGTTGGGTATCTACTGTTCATGCAAGAAATATGAGACGACAGGATCCATCGAAAACAAGACAGGCAGAAAACCGAAAACAAGTGAAAGAGAAGACTCGATGCTTGTAAGATTGGCACAGAAAAAGAACGATATATCGTCAAGAGAGATCGTGGAACATTTCAAATTGAATGCGTCAGCTCTAACAATTCGCCTTAGAACCAAGAACACAGGGTTTGTAATCTGTATCCAAAGAAATTAACCATACCTCTCAAAACAAAACACGTCAAAAAATGTAGGCCTTTGCAAAAGAATATATATCGAAGATTTCACAATTATTGGACAGTGTTTTATGGTCAGGCTAAAGCAAATATGAACTTTTTGGATGAAAAAAAGAGTAAAAGAGTTTGGGGACGATGAAGATTAGGTGCATTAACAGATGAATATTGTGCAGAGAGTGAAGCATGGAGGAGGAAATCTGATGGTATGGGGATGTTTTCCTCAAAGGGTGTTAGTTAAATTGTGATGATCAACGGTAAAATGACTGTAAGTATGTGCGTCGATATCCTGTTCCAAAATCTGAAGAAATCCATCACAAATTTGAGCGTAGGTCGAAGGTATATCTTAAATAATGATCCAAAACACAAGTAAAAGATTTCTAAAGATTATTTCTCAAGAAACAAGATTAAGATATTGGAGTGGCCACCACAAAACCCAGACATTAATTCCATCTAAAATTAATGGTCAGTTTTGATTCAGAATTTGCCTTTTGAAGAGGAAAGAAATAAATATAATTTTTTTGAGACGATCAAAGATGAATGGCGTAGCACCAACCAGGAGGCAGCTCAGAAACTGGTTGATAACCTGAATCAACGACTGAAAGCAGTGATTGAGGATAAAGTAGATTCAGATAAATATTAAACACTGATATATTTTTTTAAAAATTATGTTATTTATTTCTTGTAATATTTCGACCGTTTGAATAGTTTCAAACAACACATAATTTATAGTTATATGAAAATGTTCCTGTTCTGACTTATTTAACTATAAATTTTGAGTTATTTAAAGCTTTTTCCAATAAATAAGATTGACTTAGTAATAAAATTAACTAGCCGCCCTCCGGGCGGGTTGGCGGCCAGCACCTACTTTGCTCAGTACTGCCCCTGCCACCTCGATACTTCGAAGATCTCAGTCACCACTTTTTTCAGCTTTAAATACTGCATGAAGATCAGTGTAACAGATCATAAAATCATAGTAGATTTCATATACTACTTACAACAGATTCCTTTTAAATTGTAAAATCTTTCAACAAACCTCATCTAGTTGTAATGTTTTGTCTAACTTTCTCACGAGTTTGGCATTGAAGTCTTCAGATCAATAAATGCAGAATGATACGCCCTAAATAAACAGTTTCCATCACCTGCAATAGTTATTTTACAATATTTTTGACACGCCATTTTGATGGAACTGTTGGGATCTATATATTTAAAATAATATGGTAAAACCTTCAGACAGTTCGCCAGCCCTAACCACTCGACGGATTTCGATAATTTTAATTTGATATGAATACTTATGACATCAAGGGTCGTCTCCCACCCCCTTTCGGGCGAAATCGAAAAAACATTTCGCCACTCTCTATATGTTTTTTTCGATTTCGTTCAAAAATGGGGGCAGGCGACCCTTGATGACATATCTAGGCGTCGTAAGCTTTCATATTAAATAATAATTGTCTAAATCCGTCGGGTGTTGTGGCTCGAGAATTGTCTAAAGGATTTTTCTCATAGAGAATGTATGGCGGACAAATGTTTTTTTCGATTTCGTTCAATAATGGGGGTGGGGGCAGACGACCTTGATGACATATCTAGACGTCATAAGCTTTCATATGAAATAAAAAATTATTGAAATCCGTCGAGTGGTTGGGGCTGGCGAACTGTCTGAAGGTTTTACCATATTATTTTAAATATATAGATATATTTGAGATATAAAGCAAATTTAATTTCTATAATAAAAAGTATCAACTTTTCTTTAACGTTCTAATAATTTTGAACAACATTGTATAGTTTCAAACACAGAATTTGTCTTAACAAAATTAGATAAAATGGATTAACATAATAACTTATACCACAAACAATTTTCCCGATATAAATTTCATTTGAAATCTACGTATTCGATAGTAAATTTTTACAATATAGATTTTATAAATATAACCAAATTTACTTTATTGACGAAAAAATAAATCCGCCGAAACAATAATCTGCTCTATAATTCCTGAAACAACGTTGTCTTTCTAAAGAAATATATAAGAAATAATTCACTCCATTTTTTGAATTAACTTTTGTGGAAATGCAAATATGTATATTTTTTGTGTGATGTGTAACATGTTAATCCCTCACTTTTTGCGGGAAAAGTTTAATTTTAATTTTATCTTATCTGCCTAAAACAAGGCATTACAAAAAATCAATAGTGTCGAAGAAAACTATTTACAAATTATTTTTTGCAACTAATTTTTTAGATTTTGCTGTCTATACTGCCGGGTTCTTTTAGGTGTCTCTAATTTTTTTTTCCCCAACCCACTTTTGGCACCCAGTCGCCGCTACTGGGGTTACACTACGACACACCCCTGACTCCAGAGATAAAAATCTCCTTTTTGCAGTTTGGATGAGTGTGCGTAGAAATTTTATTGAAAAAAAAAGAAGAAAGGAGTTACATATAGTGTTTTAACATCGATGAAAAACATGTGAAAATTATAAAAATGATGAAAAGTGTGTCTTTACATATGAAAAGAAAGACTCGCGAAGCAAATGCTACTGGAGTTACTGTAATTCCCTTTGAATTCCATACTGTTACTTGGACATTTTATTAGAGACTAACTGTTACCCGCGACTTCGTGCGCGAAGAATTTGAATTATTCTTTTTTTTAATTCACGAATGTAAATGTTTTGTTGCATTTTGAAAGGGGAAAGTAAAAGTTCTGACGGTTGATAATACTTAATTGGACGGCTGACAGGAGTGTATTGAACATGTATGCTGATATAGTTCTGTAAATTGTTTATCTATGCTAATATACTTTTGTATACCACGGTATTTGCACGGATGTAGAGGTTGTATGGCCTAGACACACGTGAACACGCCACATATACTTGCCCATGCGAAAAATATGGTTTTTCCAAATGTACGCCTGCCACTTTCAGTGTCTGGCCCTGAGCCTGGCAAATGCTATTTTTAAAGGGAATTGTTACCTTTTGAACTGAGATGATAAATCCTTCGGTATTATCGGAAGGCGTGGAATTAAAACACTCTCTCTTCTCCCTATATCAGTCATAACAGTAGCTTTCATGACGTTTGGACCTAGGTTTGTAATTTGTAACCGTGTGCCGTTGCGCAGTCTCGGTATATCGAGGTTACGCATTAGTAGTAATGGCACACCGAATTTCAATTTTGGCTTGTCGGAAGGTGCCCCTGACAATTGTAAGATGTTGAAGAGTCCCACAATGTTCCTTGTTAATGCTCATTACCGTATCTACAGATGGATATTCTGTAATACCTCACTGTGAAAATTAAACAAAACATCGAAAGAATAATTCACTAACGTCATTGGATCACTGTGTAACCATATTAAAAGCTGTAAATGCTTCGACAACAGGAAACCGGAAGTGTAAAGTCTCCTTTGTTGTTTATGGTCAAAGAAAGCAATATTTTCTTATATTAAATTTAACACTAGCAAAAGCCCGCGCGCGAAGCAGTAATTTGGCTTGAATATTTCTATAAAAATAAAAAGTTTTGTTAGAAATTATTTACGTTACAAAAATATTTTTAAACCTTGATAACAATCAGGGAAAACATTTCATCGCAATGGAATTAACTGGAAATAAAAAGGTCCTTTTCTGGTCTTTAAAATGGCATAAAAATAATTGTTGTCTAATAAATATTTCAAAAGTTATTGGCAAAAAAGTGTTAAGGCTGATAGCAGCTAATTTTCGTTATTTAATTAGCAATATAGCAACGGAGTAGCTATAAATTTCCAGATCGTCTGCACGTAATTAAAGTTATTAAACTTTAAAAAATTAATAGAAATTGAAGGAAAAATGTCACAGAAATAAAATTTTTATCAATGAAAAGGTAAAATTTTGAACTTTAAGATGGTATAAAAATAGTTTTTATCGGACAATTTGTTTTGAAGTTACAGCGGAAAAAAGGATCATGTGATAGTTGATTTTAAAAATAATTTATTCCGCATGTTATCGCATTCCTGAAGGATCACGTGACAGTTGATTGAAAAATAAAATAATCTTCATCGCGAATCGCGGAGTCAAAAGACTTTTTTGTTCATTATTTAATTTTTATCTGTAGTCAAAAATAATTAATTTAACGTGATTTCACCTACCCTATGTCCGTTCCTGGGTTTCAAGCTACAACTCTGCCAATTTTTATCCAAATCGGTTTGGTAGTTTTGCCGTGAAAGCGCAAAAAACAGACAGACAGACACACTTTTTCATATTTATTATATTATTAAGGATAACTACTTAACCTGTTTTGATTACAGGTGTATGAGATCTAAAATGAACCTTTTAAAAAGGGGATAACACCCGAGAAACAAAAAAAGTGCGTTATCCCTCTTCATTTAATAGGAATGTAATGTTTGGTTTTTTTTGTCTGAGTGTAATGGCCCAAAAATCCCGTTTGGACATGTTGTGCCAAATAGAGAAATTAAAACGGTTCCTATTCAACCGTCCTTGACGCTATCTATTCTCTTCTAGCCTCATTAACAATAAACATAGCCATCAGAAGATGGGTGAAACAGGAGCAGAAGGGAATAAAACTATGTCTAGGGTGATTAGAAGCAATTGAATCAAGATTTCTCTGATAAATGAAATCTTAGTGGCTTAGTGATAAAGTATTTGTGTCGACTGATGCGCAAGAGGGAAAAAATCTTCTGATGTAACATGCGTACGCATTTTACGGGAAAAGTTTAATTCGATTAGTAATTTCTCAACTGCCTCATATGTTTTCACATCTCATTACATATATTCGAATTTATCTTTACATAAAGGTTTATATCAACACTTTAATTTAATATTTTTTCATTGGCTTACATTAATAGCAGCTGACTTTTTCTGCATCCTATCACAACCATTTAGATAAAAATAACTATATAACTAATGCTTGGGTCAGACGTATATGCCACAAAAGTTCTGGAAATGAGTTGTTTGCATCTGACCCGAAGGTATTAGTCTGTTTACTTGGTTAAACTAATTTCGGTGGAAAGATCCTAACGAACCCGAGCCAAAGATTTCTTCTTCAATTAGATTGCTTTGAGAAGAAACAAGTAAAAAGACGCCAAAGCATTGTTCTCTGTGTTAAGGATGTTATCTCCCGAACAAACACGCTCATCGGTCATTAGTGGTACAACATCTCCGGCGTTGAACTCTGACACCGCCAAAATACTTTAATTCCCAGGGTCGTCGGTGTTGTTTTTTTCATGAGAATTAATCCGGTTTGTTTTTCCATTCTTTGGTGGCAGTGAGGAATGGGCTCAGCCATCCATCTGGATCTGTTCCGTTGCAGATGGGACTGGAAGCAAGTGTGGAAGTGTGGTTGATACGGGAATGATAAAGAGTTTGGGTGGTCGTGTTAGTTTTTATCCTCAAGACACAAACCACTTATCAATGGAAACAGGGGAGAATTCTTCTTTATCAGTTGGAAAGATTTTGTTTTGGATGTTGACTTGTGAGAAACACTATTAATCAACATCAGTTTCTTTTAGTTTTGTTTTCTTTCGAGGAGTAGTAGAGTTTGCTGAAGAAGGAAAAAGTCCCTACACAGGCAAGGAATGTTGCTTGTAGATTAAATTGTTTGTTCTCTCGTAAGTAGAAAGGTACTGAATATCGTAGACTTCTTTTGTTTAGAGTCATTGCTAGCTGATGAGAAAAAAAAATAAGATTTTAGCAATCAGTTGCAGAAACATGGCGTATTTTGGATGCTGGTATATCCTTTAGATGAGCATTCATTAGATTAAAAGGTTTATTCTCTGTGTAATACAAGCCACCCGATACATTAGTTATATGTCTTCTACTGTTAATTAAGTCATTGTTATTTACCAAATTACATGAAATGTTTAAGTAAAATAGATACGATAAGGACACTTGATAGCACTAAAGGAAAAACATAAATATATCTATAAAGTTTTGTTATAAATCCAACTTAAAAGTTGCTTTGATTTTGATGGTAATAGGAAAAAAAACAAGGAAAAAAATTAACTGAATCTCAAATGTTTTAAAAATTCCTTTAGTACCAAGGTAGAGTAGCTTAATTAAATCAGATTTTAAAAATATCAATTCAGAACGAATATTTGCAGTATTTATATTCTAACTTTAATATTTATTTATTCTAATTATAATATGTTTTATTATTATATTATAACATATTATAATTAAACATATTATTAATTATAATATGTTTCATTTTTATTTCTAATTATAATAGGTTTTATTATTTATATTGTCACGAAGATGCAAAGAACTACAGAGTATGATTTAACAATAAAGTTGATTTATTAGCGTAAATCAACTCGTAACATAAGAGAACTGAAATCTTGCCAACAACTTATGGAACTCAGCAGTTATACAGAATATTAGAGAAGCATCCAACTAATTGTTAAAGAAAGATCTAGAATCTTGCAGAACCTAAATAAACAAGAAATATTATTTTGAACTAAAATACCAGTCCTTGGATAAAACTACCGTGGGGGACTCGAATCACGGTCAAATAGGTTTACAGTCTATCGCTCTGTCAACTGAGCCATGGCGATCGCTGGCTAGAATACTTTGGGCGGCAACATTTGAATGAATTATATTTCATAAAATTCAAATAGTTATTATTTATATATTAAAATATATTTATGTAGGGGAAGATGGTGTACCTTGGACATAAGTGTACCTTGAACCTATGCCGATTTTATCGCCATCTGTATAGATGTATAGAAAATGTTATATGCATTTTGTCCTCTTGCCACCAGAGGTCCCAGTGTACCTGAACTTATTTGTCAAAGTGCTCATTTGAATGAATGAATCCTGAAAAATGAAATTGATCCATCAAAAGTAATGTTTTTCCTGTTGAATTTTGTGTTAAAAGTTCCTAAACATACATAAATTACTTTATAGTAAAATGCCTAACTTATAAAGCACAGTTTTAGCTATAATAATATGTGTTAGAAATTATGTTAAGTCTAATCTCAATTTAGTAGTCAGCCATTTTCCATGAAATGGCCAAGTGGTGTACCTTGGACCATGCCCAAGTGGTGTACCTTGGTGCATGACCACTACATGGTCTACCACTTATGTTGTGGAAAAATGTCATGTAATGTGGAAGTTACCACATCCCGTGTTGACTGGAGGATCTGAAAGGCAGCTTCGGAAATTAACATTTGGAAATGACTTGTCTAATTACAATGTTGGTTAAGCCTACTCGTAGGAATGAAACTGTTGCTGTAATAATTTTATATTCGGTCTAATCTAAGACCTCATTAAGTAAAAGTGCTCATTAACATTTTTCTGTAACTAAAATACCAATAAATGTTTATGTTCAAACTATTCGGTTAGATATTTTAAATCTAGAAATAGCTGGTCCAAGGTACACTACCCATGGTGTACCTTGGTCCTATTTGCACTTTTTTTTAAATTGTAAATAATGCACTGAAATACTTTTTTAAAAAATCTACAAAAAATATATGTTGTATATAAAGGCCTAAAATATGAAAGAAAAATTGTTTTGTTACCTTTCTTTTAGTAATTATCCAATTAAAAAGTAAAAATGGGACCTAGGTACACCACCTTCCCCTACTATATTATTTATAGTATAATTTTAGACGCTGTGAGCCTGATTACATCATAATTTCGAATCTCGAGGTGCTAATCATATATTTGAATGCTTTTATTATAACAATTTATGATTCTGTTTTGTTTACCTTTGTGGACTGCACAGAATAGAAATGTAAAAGACAGAAAATATTTAACAAAATAAATGAAATATAATGTTTAAATAAAAAGCAAATTATAAAATCAGAAAACTGGTTAAAGAAAAGTAAAGTACCGTAAAAATATCTTCTTGAAAAAATATGTTGTTTATTCTTTTTATTTTTATTGTCACATTTTAACGAAAACAAAAAGAACTTCCCGAATCTGTTAATCAACTAATGCATTACACAGAAAATTGATTATATCCTTTTTTCATTAGTGCTGTCAGAACAAGAATTAGGAGCAATTTCTTAAAAACCTTGATTCGATCCACGAAAAAAATATATATAAACAGAAGAAATAAAAAGCGAATAAAGAAATTTTGACAATGATTGATAATTTACTTCCGTTCTTTTTCTAAGGAACGGCCATTCAATCATCATGCATTGTCACTTGACACCATTCCACGGAACATGACAATGTTCAGTTACAAAAGATCGACAACCATCACATTCAGTTTAATCTCATTTCACTAAACTTGAAACAAAGAAGAAATGACGCACAAACCTTTTATTTAATCTCCTGTCACTTTGAAGCAAATAATGCGTTAATAATTGGACAAAACTGAAGGAAAAAAAGGTTTAGGGTTTCGCTTACTTAAATTTTTTTCTTTCCTTCAGAAAAAATGTTTAATGCATGTGTCAATGTATGATTTTGCATTATATTAAAATGTCTTCTCAAATTTTAAAAAAATAAATTTGAAATCTTTAAATGATGCATACATTTTTCAATTTTTTCTATGCGAAGTATAAAGAATTTTAATCGTCAAAAAAGTCGACCTTGATATTTTTTAGAATCGAAACGTTTTATACCTCACTGAGAGAGAAAAAAAATACCTTAAGAATTATGCCTGTCTGAGGACACGATAACTCAAAAAGATTAGAAACTTTAGATTTCTCTCAAAATTTGGACGTAATCCGTCTATGAAATGTCTACTTGTCTTTCTTAACTTTTACGTTTTCGACTCATATAATTTCGATTAAAAATATTGCTATAATTTTGATATATATTTTCAAAAAATAATACACTGACGGAAAAAAACGCCAAGAAAGAGTTGTGTTAGATAAACGAAATTTGATAGACATGTTTATACATCTGAAAGATGACATCTACTCAAATTTCGCCTGAGGCGCATAAGTGTGGCGCTAGTATCGCCACTATGAACTTGCAAATCAGATTTGTTTTAATTACGCACTGTAAAGTTAGTGAGCGTTATTTATCGTTGAGATTTGACATAGTGAATTGATGTTAGTAAAGAATGCCTTTAAGAAGACGAAGAAGCCATTATCAGCAGCTCACTGAGTTTGAACGAGGTCGTGTAGTAGGGCTATGAGAAGGTGGATTTTCTTTCCGCGATATTGCAGAAAGACTTGGCAGGAATATATCCACTGTGCATGATTGTTGGCAGCAGTGGTCAAAGGAAGGTACTGCCTCAAGAATACCGAGTTTCAAGCGGTCACGTTTCACTACTGAGAGGAAAGACCGCCGTGTTCGGTTCATGGCTGTGGTGCATCGTACAGCGTCTGCGACAGAAATTCAAGCTGCAGTTGGCACCACAGTGACACAAAGAACTGTTACAAGTCAGTTACTTCAAGGACAGCTCCGAGCCAGACGCCGTGTAGCGTGTATTCCACTGACTCCAAACCACTACCGTTTGTGACATGAGTGGTGTCAAGCTAGAGCTCATTGGAGGACGGAGTGGAGAT
>BGPR01003913.1:158-28073 GCA_013235015.1 Araneus ventricosus
TGATGATTAATATCATATCGAAAAAATATTTATTAATTAACGAAAAAGTTGACCTTTTGAAACGAGAACAACTCATGACTTTTAGAAGATAAAAAAACTTCGTCATTGCTTTGAGTCAACTCATTGGCGTCATTGAGCTCAACTCTTTGGGACCAAGCATTACATTCAGGAGGTTATGATTGGGTCACCCAATGGGTTATCATATTGGCGGCAAACTGAAGGGCACGTTAAACTAGATTTCAACCTCTTTTTGACGCGAAGAAAGTAAATAGGCAATTGAAGTTACCCGGAAAAGGAAATCTTGGTAAAACGTAAGATTATGGCGCGGTTTCTTACTAAACTAGCAAAAATCGGGTCAAACGTTAAAAAACTCGCCAAAAGTCCGCCATCTTAGATGGTCAGAAGAAAATTCAAAAGCAATACAATTTTGATTTTTAAGGTTGAAATAGAAACTTTCATCCCCCCGCCCAAAAAAAATATATCATTTCTGACGACAATGCCATAATCTTAAGTCTAGCCCGAAATCCCTAAACTTAATGCATCATAATTTAGAAATGTAAAATAAAATAGAAATTTCAAACATTTTTCCGCTTTTGTAGTGTTAAGCTTAAGCCAACGTTTCCTTAGCTAACGGGTAATATTATTGAAGAAAACACCGTGCAAAAAGGGATTCCCGTTGATCTTCCCCACTGATGAAGCACTTTTGGATACTTAATGGCAATATTGTATATTTTTATTTCTTTACCTATTTTGAATAATTTAAATTTAAATGCAGTTAATTAGATTTTCACGTTTTAGATCAAGATAATCAAATTAAAATTGTTTCAATTTAAGTCTGAAAGAAACAATAAAAGCGCGAAACCAAGTTATTGGTTTTGGGTTCGAAGACGATAAAAGATAAGTTTAAAGAGTACTTTATCTTTCGATGGCTCTCATCAGGACTTCCGGCCTTGGTTATTGGTGCAATAAATTAAAAAAAGCAATTCGAAACACACAAATCTTTGGATTGTGTCATAATTAAATTGGTTAATGCTTTTACTCTTTCATTGCCAAGACTCACACCAATATGACTCACCCGTCTCTACTATATCTTGTCTTTAGCAGAGGATAGATGGAAAGAATGAGTCATTACAGTTGACGTGTCAAGAGTGAATGAAACTTTAAAAGTTAGATTACCCTTCACTTTGTGAGGTTGTTCTGTCTAATGAGTGATGCATCTTAAAAATATTTATTCATTATCAAAAAAATTGTTTAAAAAAATAAACGAGAACCAGGCATGATCTTCAAAAAGAGGGAACACTTTGACATGCGGCATCATTGATAATCTTGTATTGGCGACTTTTTTTCGCCTAACCGAACATCGTATCGTTAAGTCACCAGAACAAAATGTCGCCAATGGAGTTCTATATTGAAACTGTTGAAAAAAGACGCCAAAACAAAATTATAGCCAGTGATTCCGTATATCAGATCTGTACCAAAAAGAGTAATTCCTCCGACTGCATTTTGGAAAACTTCCCAAATAATGCAGAAGGTCCTTTTATAGACAGAATATGTAAATAAGCAATCGAAATAAACCCGACCAGGAAATTTCCAAATATGCTACGGTTGAAATCTAGAAGTTGGTACACACTCTTAAAACGCTGCCAAATCGCCAAAGCAAGACGTTGATAGCTACATTTCATTGGCGCCAAGTCACCAAAGCTAAATGCTGGCAATACTTGCATTATCTTTGGCGACTTGGCGCCCTTTTAAGAGTGTGTACTAACTTCTAGATTTCAACCCATGGTACAGAATTCAGGACTGTAAGATGAAAAAATCTCAAACATTTTTCTTTTATTTATTAGGAATTCAACATTTTCTGTGTTAAAGATTGTGCTCATCAAATATATGACGATGACTTCGGATAAAATTTAAAAATTCATTGCCACAAGAAATAAAGTATCAACCAAGATGAAATTCGTATTCGCATATGCGTTAGGTTTCCTTATTAATATCAAACAGAATTTACTGTAAATTTGGAGAATATAAAAGTTGATAAATATGTAAGGTTATAGAAGTTATTCCACCAGCGTAATGTTAAGAATTACAGTCTATGTTAGATTAGAGATATTTTAGCAAACATTAACCAGATTCTATACTTTACTTACCAAGTAGGATGGATCTATTCTTTATTAATAATTTAAATGCATTTTTAATCAATTAATATGTAAATGACTGATTAACAGAAATAGATGTAAATATTGTGATTTGAAGAGGACGAAAATATCAATAAACAGATCATTATTTTTAAATATATTTAATGATTGATGCCATTTTTTTCTCAAGAAAAAATCTAAATAAATCGTATATACGCTGGGTTTTAATTCAATTTTTTAGCAATTTATTAAATATTATATCAGAATAATTTAAGCGCTTTATTATATAAAAATAAACCAGAAATTTTCTTAAATGCAAAAAATTTCGTATATCAATTAAAGGAAAGAAATTTAATCTTTTTAATAATATAAAAGTCTTTTATCACAGTTTTAATCCATGCAGACATTTAACGAGTTTTATTCTTATCATTCGATTCAGGCGATTGTATGGTTCAGTCAAATTGGCTTTAAAAGTAAGAAAATGCGTAAAAAAATCCATGAAAGTATTTTTATTTCTTGAATTTGTTGGATTGACCATCAAAACATGCCACTGTATGGGCCGTTTTAAAAAATTTGAGCGCGTGGGCACAGGCTCATTTGTCGCCTGTATGAGAACCGTAACAAGGAAGTTGATGATTCAAATGTTTTTCACAAATGAGTGTAATGTAAAAGCCGTCCAGGAAATTGTGAAGGAATGAGAAGTCACGTGATCATTTCTTGCAAAATAGTATTTCACTCCCCGTACAAGGAATTTCAAATTTAAATCAGATGACATATTGCCTCATCATAACGATTTACTTTTGAAGTTAAATTTTTTCGATAAACCAACTCCTTGTATTGACTACTTTTTAACCTATTCTTGACATACCTTGTTGAAAGTCTCGAACCAGTTTCATTCTCTTGCAACATTTTCATCTTCATAGCTCCAACCTTTATGAAATTAGAGTACAAAGTTATGAACTGAAGAATGCAGCTGATGAGAGCTTTCTAACAATAAATCACATACATGGCTTAGAACGCAGTCTAAGTTAATAGGAGGCTGACGATCACATTTCAGCTCAGAACTTATAAGCGATTGCAGCTTTCAGTGGCGAATCCAGGATTCGGGGGGGGGGGGAGGTTAGGGGTCATGATTGGTGAAGATCTGCAGAAATTTTCCAGAGGTCGTGTCATGAGAACCCTTGCAATATGTAGCATTCCTATGAGGATTCTATCAAAAAATATTATTGAAAGAATGCGAGTTGGACATAAATGGATTAAAAATGGTCTCTCTGATGGGTTGAAAATTTAAGGCGTGAGTATCATACTGTCACAACCCGAAAACTGTCAAAAAACAAAAGTTGTACTTATAGTAAAAACTGTACAAGGTCTTTCTATTTCTGCCTATAAAAATATCTTACAAAAATAAAGAAAGGCCCGTTGAAGATATCTTGTTTGTATCTACCACTAGTAATTCTGAGAACAATAGACCTCGCTCAAGGAAAAAAAACAATCTGAGACCTGCTCTTTATCTCAGACTTTAAAGATTTAGCTTTGTTTTTTTCGAATGCGAGTTATATGCACAAGTCTTTAATTTTATCAGCATTCACAAAATTAAAATTAATTATCTGCTTTTGTCAGCATTAACAAAATTAAAATTAAATGTCTCGCCATTACCAAAATCATTCAAATGCCTTTATATGATCAAACTCGGACGGACTCGACAAACACTGCAACCCTTAAAACTGACACTATCTTGAAACCAAATCAAAAAATGAAAACCCTTAAAGAGGCATCGTTTTCAATCTCTTCAAGGAACATTCATACCAAATTCTAAGAAAATCCATCAAAGCGTTTGGCCGCGAACAAACGAATTTACAGATAAAATACCGAATGGTCACGTTGATACAGGATCTGGCTGTTCCCGATCAACAAAAACCGCATCAATATAAAAGTTTCCGAATGAAGTAATATTTCGAAGCAAGGTAAAGAAGTTTTGAGTCGTGTCACAGAAAGCACTCATTTTTGCTGGTACACCAAAGCCAATATATTCCCAACGTACTGTGACTTACACAACAGCAACATTATAATGAAATGTCACAGACACTACTATCACAACAAACTGGGCGCCCTGGGTTAGAGTAATTTCACCGTTTAAAGAGCCATTTTTTTCTGGTACTGTTATAGTAAATTAATCAGACTTGGTACTGTTATAGATGGCTTTGGGATTGCGATTCACTTAATTCATCTAGCTTCTTCGTTGAATATTAAAATTTTGTTCATTAATTTTTCTAGTTAATAATTAATTATCAAGTCCAGACACTTCGTTATGGTTTGAGAAATGAAATAGGAACATCTCGGGGGTTTTTTTCATCGAAAAAATTGGCGAGAACTTATGCCAATCTTAAAAATTAACGAATTTGGTGGTGAGTATACTTATCACGACTTTATAAAGGGTTAAAATCCCATCAGAATCTAACTAGGATTTTAACCCTCCGTCGGGCTAATCCACAGGCGAGGTTGACGGAGTACGCCTGATAGGTACAAGTAAAAATATTCGTAATTTTAATATTGTTAATGCAGACTAATTTTAATTTTACAATTATTATATTAATCACAGACCTTCGTGGGAAGCCATGCAAGAAAACCGTGGGAATATTGTTTCAAAAGAGACACCATGAAGCGAAGACACGTGAACTACGTACTTCTACACTTTAGGAACCAAAGATACTAGAGGTTTCCAATCACTTAAACCAAACTTGCTAGTATATTTTTTCTTTCCTTTTACTTAAACAAATTTTGGGGGCAACCATTTTTTACAACAATAAATTTTATGCGATAAAGTCATGAAATAAGTAAATTCAACATTAATGATAAAAAATATATGATATTACGAGCAGTCATATGTGTTAAGAATTCGGGCTCATTGTGTCTGTGAGGCCAATATAGGGATATCTGCACTCCATGTAGCAGGCAAGTCAATTGAATGAGTGCTCGAAACATTAGCTAAAACCAGAGGGAGTGGGCCTCTCCGAAGCTTTCTCCCATACGACTGACGCGGGTGGGGAAAAAAATATATACCGTACGCCAGAAAACGTGCGATATTCCCTAAGGTGGGGAAAACGCTCTAGCGTTCGTGTCTTTTTTTTTGCGTCGTAGAATGGGGGGAAAACGAATATGCAATTTCAACGCCTTTTTTAAACCGAGACAAATCTACAATTAGGGTTTCAAGACTACATACGAAATATCATTTACCTAAGTTATTTCTTTTAGAATATATCGTCTTCAGAAGTATGCGACAACTCTTCAGGCATTGGTTCGACACTTCAATAGGCGATGAGACCAATAATTCCTATCCCTAATCTATACTGATAAAAATAAATGTTTGTGTATGTGTGTGCAAGCGTGTCTATGGTGTCCAGACGAATCTACCTCACTTACTGTTTTGAAATTTGACGCACGGATTATCGTAACGGCGACTACATGTTAATGCACCTCGAATCCCGAATATTAAAATTTAATGTAGAAAATTTTGATTTGGTATTTTGTGTTTTTCGGGTGAACTTTCTCATGTATTTGGCCGAGTTAATTCAAAAAATACCTTGGAAACATTTTCTAATCTAACTAAGAAACGATACTCCAAGGTTTAAATCGATATACTGCCTCCTTTATTCTTTCAGATATATTAAATTACAAAAACAGTTGCTTACTCTAGAGTAGTTACATTCATTGAAATGTATCACTAAATAAGCTCCCATGAGTCTGTTCACCTTACTCTTATTCATTATTTCAAAATGATGCGATTTACCGCACACTCCAACCTTTGACTACATGTTAATAACCCAACAAATTATTAAAGGCAAATATTAATATACAAAATGTGAACATTAAATATTGTTGCAAAGTACAAACTAAGACATTTAGGTACCGGGTTTAATTTAAAGATGCACTATAGTTACAATCAACATGTGCAGCGGAACCTCGCGTAACGAGCACCTCTCCTAACGAGTAATTGGCATAACGAGCAGAACAAATTCTAAAAATACGACGGGAGGCTGTCTTTTGAAACAGCCTCTGATATTAAAGGCGTAGGACTACTTTACTCGCGTGGCTATTTTGAATCGAGAAGTTTCTCGTAAGTTTTTAAGTTTAAGTAAGTATTTTTTGTAACTTCTATTGTTACCCTTTTTCTCTAAAATAAGACAATAGTTATGTTTTTAGCATATGCAGTTACAGAGATGTTATAGAGGATCGCGTCATCAATTCATGCGTATTTTTGCCCAAATTTGCGACTCAGCAGTCGCTGAAATGCAAGAACTGCAATTGCAATTTTCAAATTCTTCTTGTAACTTCTGTCGTTGCCCTTTATCTCTAAAATAAAGCATTAATTATGTTTTTGACGTATGTAGTTACCGATATATAGAGGATCTCCCATACCACGTTTTGTGGGGTTTTGGCGTGTGACGCTCAATGAGCAGCGTTTCGCATGACGAGTGATGAGGAGAGGGGTCATCGAGACTGTGCCTTTGACTGAGATTGTGGGACTGGAATTAAATAACAATGATATCGATGAGCACAGCCAAGAGCCGACCATCGAAGAGCTTATGGAGATGCATTGTGTTTCGCAGCAAGGAGAGTTTTTTTATAGACGGAGAAGGTAACAGCAAAACAACAATCTTCTGCATGAAAAGAAAGGCTAACAGCATTGGAAACTGTTGCATTGTAAATTGAGAAGCATTACCCAATTAAGGCAGTGGCTAAGTGTGCTGCAAATTTATTTAATGGTAACACTGTGTCACAGTTTTGCCAATGATTTATGTATCATAAATAATTAACTAATTATTTCGATTTTTTCTCCCTGACAATCGATTGTTCCCTGAAGGTTGGTTCATTTCGTGATAGCAGAAGAGACGAAGAGATCCTTAACAATCTTATGTATAATTTTCTTTGAATAAACATTATGCATAAAATGTTTGTAGTAATTTTTTTGGGCATGGAATGCATTGACTTTCTTTTCATTAATTTATATGGAAAAATTGTTTCTCTTAAGGAGTCTTTCGCATTACGAGCAAGATTCTGGAACGAGTTATGCTTGTTCAGCGAGGTTCCACTGCAATTCTTTGTGTGTCTGTGAGAGTGTGTGTGTGTGTATGTGTGTGTGCTAAACCGATACCGTCGTCTGAAATCCATCGGAAATTACTGCAGTATGGTACTCTTATTATATATGTATACATCTAAGGAAATAATGTTTTAATTTTGAGAATTGAAAGATCAACATTTTGGAGAGGAACGAGCTTCAACTTCTGTAAGTCAAGTTGATGATCGTGATTCAGCAATAAATCAAAAAAAGACGTGTTCTTCTCTTCATGATTTATCGACATATGATATAATATTATTACTGTCCCAGAGAGTTTTATTATTGCATGGCGACGGAAGGTCACATACATACACGTTAAAGCCTGAGAATGGGAAAGACTGCCACATCTTCCTTAAAGTCCTGATTTGGCTCCTTCTGACTTTCATTTATTCTCCAAGCTTAAAAAGCATCTTTGAACACAACATTTTCACTCAGATGATGTTAACTAGATTAGATTCAGAATTCAATGTGATGAATTAACCAAGCCATTAGCAATTGGCTTTATCGTCAGGATGGATCTTTCCACTATTAAGGCTTAGATTCATTGATTTACCGGAACGATGAATGCCTCAAGAAAGAAAGCTATTAAGTGGAAAAATAAGGTACATAGGCACCTTCATATATGATACAATTCCTTCATCTTATATTTTAAATTCTCCAAATAAAATAATGGGGAACCTTCTGATATACCTCGTGGATTCTATAACCTAAAACTGGAGACACATTTTATTACATTTCAGGAGTAAAAATGTTGAAAAATTTCATAGTTTGTTTATTTCCGAACAATGATATTCTTTTCGAACATATAGTTTGATGTACAAAAATATATTTCTCTCTTAGCGTAAAAATTGATGCTGCTTTCTTACTGTTCGGCAATCATTGCATTTTTTTTATCGAATTTGGCAAAAATACTCTCAAAGATATAAAGGAAATTATGAGTCATATTCTGTAGTACACACAAAACTCCGACACTTATTAAGGCTATTAATTTTCCAAGACTTTTTATGACATTGCTTTAAATCAGCTTGCTTGTAATTGGATTAACCGAATTTTCGCCATTATCATTTTTAGATTGAACATCAAATTAATTATCAACATCATCTCCACGCTTCAGCACTGTACCAGTGAGAGAAAGTTTGACTCCCGACGTCACCAGGAAAACGTACACAGCTGAACTGTGATAGAATCTGGTTTCGAATCTGGAGTCTTCATGCCCGAAGTCGAGAACTTACCTTCAGATCACCTTAGACGCTATCCGAAATGTGAGAAATATTATGACATATTAAATTAACCGGAAGAAAATTTATTTTTAAAATAATTTTTTTGTAGAAAGAAAATGCATACGCCTTTATTCACACATTTATCATTATCTTCATGTCTTGTATTAAGAACCAGTTATTCAGATAAATGATGTTAAATTTTTGACATTAAATGTTATAATTCTCGAAAGGTTAGCTTTTATTATGTATGAGGCTTTTTTAAGTAAGAACCTTTTTGAAATTAAAAAAAAGTGTAATTTTTTATCAATTTCATTTTTGCATGAAACCTGCACTCTATTCTACTTTTCAACATAATTTCCATCAATATTAAGGCATTTGTCGAATCCGTATCCGTTCATTTGTCGTTTCCAGCTTTTGAGTCCCATCCGCATAGATATCTGCCCATAGTGAGCATAACTTAAAATAATTTAAGTGTTCTGTCACAATTCCATAAGGAACACTTCTTGAAATTTTAGGAAAGTCATTAGAAAAATATGGAGTTGTAAAGCGTCTGTTCTTTCGAACTTTCCGATCAACTTTCTGCACCAAATCTTCAGTAATGACACAAGGTCGCCCATTTCTTTCCTCGTCATGCACATTTACGTGGCCATCTTCAAATGCTCTAACCCATTTTCTTACCATTCCTGCTCTCATAATGTTTTCTTCATACACTTCACTGATCTTCCGATGACTTTCAGTCGTTTCCTCATCTTTTGCATTAAGAAAATGAATGACAGAGCGTATTTCACAGTTGGCGGGATTTTCAATTGACCGAGGTATTTTAAATACTCATTTAATACTCAGACTTAAATACGGTCGAATTCTTCCGTAATGGCATCTATGGCTACATAGCACATACAGGTACTCAATGCGCATGCGCGAAACGTCAGCTTAAGTGGCTGAATCTCAAAACGGAACTTACTTAAAAAACCATGCCTTGTATATATATCTTTCTATTTGAAAACTCGAAAGAAATTTGCATTTTCATAATCTATTTATTTAAATTAATTTCCAAAATCAGAGGACAAGTCCCCCAGCCACAACCACTGACCGATTTCAATAACTTTTGTTTCATAGGGAAGCATATGACCTCTCGATATTTCACCAATGGTAGACAATACGTCACTGTACCTTTTTAACGGAAAAACATCTTCAGTTATTCCCCCAGTCCAGACCACTGGACCAATTTCGACAACTTTTATTTCACATGATAGCTTATGACATCTATATATGTTATCAATGGTCGTCTGCTCCCCACGTCTCTCAATTAAAATAAACATTTGCCAGAATACTTCAGCCACTACAATCGCCAATTTATTCTGCCAAGTTGAAAGCATAGCCAAAGATTATTAATATTACGTGGGAACATCTGGTAGCCGAAGGCGGCTTGTCTATATATTTAAAATAATTGTCAAAATCAGAGTTCCAGTCCCTCATCACCAACCACTGGACCGATTTTGATATATTTTATTTCTTATCGAAGGATATGATATCTAGTTAGGTCATCAATGGTCGCCTGCCACCCACCACCCTCCATTTTCGAGATATATCGCGAGATAAAACTTTGGAAGAGACCCTCAAGCACTACAATGATCTATTCGACAATTTTTTCGCCAAAATGCAAACATAGCTATTGGCTATTATTATTACAGGAGAACAACTGATAGCCGAAGTCAATTAATCTATATTATATAAAACGCTTATGCGTGGCGCAAAAAAAGTACCTTTATTTCTTTCGCCCCGTTGGCAACGATCAGTTTGTTTACCTCATTTCGCTAACCGAGCTAATCGCTGACGGATTACAGGAGAAGCCGTTACTTTTTTTCTTTTTGGATTTATTTATTCTCTCTTATATAATAAGAATTATAATGAACTCTTTGCGAACTTCTGAATACAATTTGCGTAGAAGAGAGCAGCATGCAAGGGAATCCCTGGATGAAAGATTTCAGCGAAGATCGCCCAGAAATGCTGCCGATAGGCTTAGGCGAGCCAGAGCACCCAGCGATCAACAAATGGCTAATAGGGTGAATTCCCAAGTTGAAACAAACGTTTCCGAGCACGATTGCGGTATGATGACGGAAATATGCAATTTTTGTCAAGTACTTTATTGGCGAAACTAATTGAACTCCAGCAACAAGTATACCAAATGCTGTCACGATGGTAAAGTTCGTTTACCGAATCTGGCGGAAACTCCCGATCTTTTAAAGGAATTGCTCACTAACAATTCACTAGAGGCCAGAAACTATCAACAACATATAAGAGAGCACAATGCTGCACTAGCGTTCGCATCTATGGGGCTGAAGTAAAATCACCTCCTGGCAATAGCCCATATTGCTTTCGAATCCACGGTCAGATTTACCACAGGATTGCTCCACTGTATTCTAATGAAACATTTAAACCTGGTTATGGACAATTGTATATTTTTGATGCTTCTGAAGCCAACAGCCGGCGTTTGGAAAACAATCCATCTTGCCTAAGTTCTGTGATGGAGAAGTTGGATGCATTGCTCCGTACAATAAACCCTTATACTGAATCATATTTGCAAATGCATCAGTTGATTCAATCAAATCCGACTGTAAACGTCAAAATGATTTTTATGGAACATCCCGACTTGGATATGCATCGATATAATGTACCTACTTCCAGGACCGAGGTTGCAGCCATATTTGTCGGAGATGATGGCGAACCACCAGCAAATAGGGATATATACATTTATCCAATTGGAGAGGGTTGTAAAAATATATCCCCATTAAATCAATGTAACGATCCAATGGTTTATCCATTGCTCTTTCCTAGAGGCGAACAGGGTTGGTCAAATGAGATGGAGCATGTTGAGGAGACGTTCTGCCAAAAGAAATAGTCACTCAACTGCAGTTTTATGCATATAGACTTTCAGTTCGTAGTGGCTTTAGTCTTTTGCATAGTAGTCACAAATTATTTCAGCAATATGTAGTAGATGCCTACGTAAAAACTGAAGGATCTCGCCTTAACTACATCCGCTTAAATCGAATCGGTTCTAAGAGTAGAATTTTACAGGGGACTCTTAGATGCTCTGACAACCCGAGCCTCAAATAACAATTTACGAGTGGGGAAATTAGTTATACTGCCTTCTTTTTATGGAAGTCCCCGTTCCATGCAACAGAATTATCAGGATGCAATGGCTATGGTCAGGAAGTTCGGGCGACCTGACCTGTTTGTGACATTTACCTGCAACCCGTGATGGCCTGAAATTTTAAATGCCATGCAAGGTCGGGAAAGACCTGATATTGTCGTAAGAGTTTTTAAGATGAAGTTATTGGAGCTCTTGGACGACCTTATAAAACATAAAGTATTTGGTTTAAAGTAAGTTTGGTTTTAGTAAAAGTTTGTATGATTTTATAAATCTGTATGGGGCTAGAAGAAATTATTTTATACTTTTTAGTCCGTTTTAAGAACGTGGTCTATTAAAATTTTTATTTTTTTAAATAATTATTAAAGTCTGCTTATTGATTGTAGCTCAATTTCTTTTAGATTCTATTTACTTCTTAGGGCTTTTGTAATATTTAATGACTCTGTATGTAATGAGTGATATTTCGAAAAATATTTATTCATTAGCGAAAAAATTGGCAAGAAACAGGTGGGTACCTTAAACTCCACATTTATCCATTATGTATCCCTAAAAGGACATTTGAGATATTTCTCAAACATAATACAAGATTCAAAAATTACATCTAAATCTTTTTAAAACGAAATCCAGGAGTGATTTTCAAAAACAGCGCTTCGCTGGACAGAACTTTGAGATATTTCTACCGTAGAAATATCTCAAAGGTCCTTTTAGGGATACATAATGGATAAATGTGGAGTTTACGGTACCCACCTGTTTCTCGCCAATTTTTCTTGGCGCAATTTCATGTGCCGTCCCCAAATACTGTTTTAGATGTGCAGTGCGATTTTTATTGCTCTCTTGCGCATGCGTCACCTGAAAACGAGAGATTGAGCACGCAATGCCTGCGGCATTTCAAGCGTGTACCGGGCAAATTTTTTATCTCGAAAAAGCATCAGTGGCTTGGCTTCAGTATAGCAGGAAACCAGTAGCTTCGCTTATTCATTGAGAAACGAAACACACAGAATAACATACACGATACTGAACCGATATTCAATCCGAAGAATTCGAAACGAAGTTTATTCAAATTCGAATTTATCAACCAACCACATCTTAGAGTTGAACAAAACAGCCCAATCGAAACGTGGCGCAATATAGCCTGATAAGCAAAACACCGATGAGAAGATCAATTTGTGCGCATGCGTGCTTGTCACTCGTTATCTAGACGCATCCAAAACAAAATTTCTCTCATCGCCGTTCTTGGCGGCAAAGAGTTGGCGATCCTAAGAGGAACGAAATAAGTTGGTACCGTAAACTCCACATAAAACCTAAGTGAGAAATTTTAAAACATTTTTTATTATTGTGGTTTAATAAGGCAGCCAACGTTTCGTATGTTAAAGATTGTGCTCATCGAATATATGACGATGACCCTCATAAAATTTAAAAGTTCCTTGCCATAAGAAATATAGTTTAAACCAAAATCCTGCCGCGTATGCTGTAGGTTACATTATTAATATCAAACAAAATTAACTCCTAATTTTGAGAACATAAAAGTTGATAAATATGTAAGCTTTAACGAAGATACTCCATTGCCATGTATTGAGAATTGCAACCTGTGATATTTCAGTAAAACATCAAATGAATTCTATATTTTGCTTACCAAGTAAGATGGATATATTCTTTAATTAATAATTCAAATGCTTATTAATCAACGAAAATGTAAATGACTGATTAATTCATCCAAAATAATTCATGATTTGAGGAGGATCACTGATTTCAAAAAAATATCTAATGAATGACGCCATTTTTTTCTCAAGAAAATTTAAATAAAATGTATATGCGCGTGATTTTAATTCAGATTTTAAGCAATTCATTAAACATTTCATTTAAAATAGCTCTAGCGTTTAATTTATTTATTTATTGCGCAAAGTTGTAAATTTTGCCACATGCACAAGTTTGGCGTCGTTAATAGAACAAGAGAAACTGATTTACCATTGAAAATTTGGAACAATAAACCTTGAAAGAAAAAGAGGTACAGGTGTGATATACGGCATCATTGGCGATAATTTTATTTTGGCGTCTTTTTTCAACAACTTCAAAATAGAACCCCATTGGCGATATTTTGTTTTGGCGACTTAACGATACGTTGTTCGGTTAGGCGAAAAAAGTTGCCAATACAAGATTAGCCAAGTCAAAGCTGTTCCGAAATAGCAAAAGCAAGAGTTTTCCTCTTGCTTTTAACAAATAACATAAATTAATTTTACATTTAACAAATAACATTTAATGCATGACATAAAATACATTACATAAAACAGATAACATTTAAACAAATAAAATGAGAAGGGAAAAAAGCGAGCTAAAAGAGGTTGAAGAACAGAAAGAATTTTTTAAGTGCTCTCAGCTTGATTTTGGCATTCGTGTCCAAATTAAACAGGCTTTGGAGGGATGCATCGGAGTAAACAGGGTTCATATCTTGAATTTCTTTTAAGAGCTGAACTCGTGGATCCGGTATCTTCGACAATGAAAAAGGATGTGTGATATAGTTTCTTCCGCGTTGACATAAAATTCACAGTTAGGAGAAGAGACGATATTGAATCTATGAAGGAGCTTATTAGTAGGAATCATATTAGTTCGAAATTTACTTAAAAGAACATCACCTTTCCTTGTTTTGTTCATGAGTTTATGTTTTTTCTTTACTGTATCCAGATGTTTAAAGTCCTGAAAATATTTGCATGTCATTATACTTCTTTCTGATAGCGACAATGAGATCTTCTTCAACAACAATTTGCCACTTTTCTGTGTTCTCATTTACCGATTTTGCAAGTCGATTTGCTGCTTCGATCGAATATTGATGCAAATTGTTCATTGTGATACAAAATGAAATGATTGACATAGCGTTCCCATTATAAAACGAATTCTACGAAAGAACCAGCTCAAGTTTTCTCTCCTCAACTTTCTTATCTTACGCAGCGCGTTCTGTTCATTTGTCTTTATAAGACTTTTCATCCCCATGACGTGTAACAGAAGGAGTGACAAAGATCGCAAGTGAGTCATGTTCTAATGAAAATAATACATTTACACTGAAAATAGTACAATTACAATAAAAATAATACAATTACAACAGGTAGAACACCTCATTAGCAAATATTGCAAAAATTCTGTAAATTTAATAGATTCTTAAACAAATTCTAAAGCTTACTTCTCTCTAAAGCTTGCCTATATAACGAAACACGCTCCTAAAGCACCTACGTCCACTTCCAGGCTCGAACACTAAAGTTACTCGCTGAAAATCATGGACTCGGTTCCAAGCCCAAAGGAATGCGCAACCAGCCAAGCACATCTTCCAGCAACCTTCCAAGATAGCACACTAGCGTACACCAGAAGCTGGAGCCCAGAGGCGGGTTTTCGAATAGGCAAGTTGGGAAATTTCAACTTTGGAAGCCGCGAACCCTCGAAATCTCAAAATAGTAACACAACAATAAAAGTTAATAAAGCGAAAAACAAAAATACGCAAATATGCCTAACCAAAACGAAAATGACTCAGATTATTATAACCCAGAAGTACAATCAATTACGAAATCAGTATTCAAAATCCCTATAAATTAAATATATTCTAAAATAAATATAAAATGTCGTCGTTTAACAAGCGGCACCACCTACCTCAATTTTTTGGAATTTCAAAGAGGATGATTCAATTGAATTTTTCGCAACCAATAACGAATACTTCTGAAATTTTTCAAGATCTGCTTTGAACGTGAGGCCAAATGTTCCAACTAGACGTGATTGTAATATCTGAGCCAAGTCAAGAATGTCGTTGATGAGATTACCTACATTAAGAAGGAAAACATTTTAATTGGCGATCTACAGTGTAATTTTGAAGTTAATATACTTTCGAAAATATACTTTCACAAATACATTTTCGAGGTTGCGAATGCCCAAAATTATAAATACAGCGAGAGATATTTAGATATTTATCTGAATATCTTACCTGTATCTGTACCAGTATCTATATCTTATCGGTATTTATACAAATTGCAATAATAAATTTTGCAACAATTAAGGAGACGCTTTCAATTTTTATCTTTTTTCTGAGGAATTGACACGTTTCAATAATATGAAACTGCAAGCTTCACACTATTGAAACTGGACAATAATGGCTTTTCATATGTAACCGGAGTCTAGGAAAAGCTGATTTTTGGATGTCGAATATTTGTTGAGTATTTCAGAAATCCGGAAGCTGCCTGATGAAGAACATAAACTTTCAATTTATTTTAGCCTACAAAAAGCATTATAGCCCATTTGAAATCTCTACTAATAATAATAAAGGAGAATATGTGTGTGTTGGCGCTTTTCAGGACACGAGCTAGAGCTGCAAAATTCTGGCACGAAAATTATTTAGAGGGTGGGAAAGTGCACATCGGGGCCGTTTTTTTAAAATTCTAATTAATTAAAAATTAAGCGAAATTTCGGAGTTTTCCTTAATAACTTCCAAAAAGATGACAGCACAGGAATGATTTTTACACCACCTTAAGATTAAAAAATTATCTTTCCAATGATATCAATAAAGTTCCCGTAAGATTCTTTCTCTAATTCAAATAAATTTTGAAAAATTATTTTTTGGCAAAATTTACTACAACACTTTTCATTGTTGAAATGCATTTTAAACAGTTTTCATTGTTTAAACAAATATTTAATTGCTAATTTCTCTTCTATTTTGGAAAGCTAAGAAAATATCTAATTGGATCTTATTTTCTTCTTTATTTTAATAAGATTTTCTGTGATATCTGTAAAGTTCTCAACATATTAAGTATATAATGAAATAATCCAGTAAACTCAAAAAGTATCGTTGCTATATTTTAATTACTTTTATCAGCATGTTTAAAGCCAATTAGCATGTTACTGGACGAAAAATGTTGAAATCTTACGCGTATTTTACGTTAATGTAGACAGATTGCAAAGTGTAAATAAAAAAAAATACAGCACCTGAAAATGCAAGAAACTACCTTTAAAATTATATCAATTAAGTTGTCGTGCAATGTCCGCCGTAGAGAGGTTTCACTGTATTAGTATTCCTAAGACTACAAAAATAACAGTTTTCTTAATAAATCAAAATGAAGGTTTTCTCTTCCCCCCCCCCCGCACGTCTTGAAATCAACTGAAGTCCAACTTTTTAAAGCAGAAAGAACAACACCTCAGGAATTTTTCTGTCACAAAATATAACTCATTCCTCATAACAATTTTTTCCTAATTTATATTTTTTCTTTTATGTATTTTCCAAACAAACACTGCTCTAAATGATTACTACATAAACGATTTGAACTTAATTTTCACCCATATTCAATCCAATGCGTTTCTGTCAGGAGACGAAGCAAGAACGCTCATCTCGCAAGAAAGATGGGTTCCTCGACTGGCTCTTCGCGGATTTTCCAAACATTTTGACATGAAGAGAGCAACTGATGATTCGAACACGAGAGATTAGGAGAACCGGTATTTTTTAAATTTAAAGTGTATTTCTTAAAAATGTCATTGCATTGCTTTAAAAAAAATAAGCTACAAAAACTATACATTTTTTATTTGTACTAACTGACCGTCATTGTTCATTACAAAAACGGGCATGTGGTCTAACTTCCGCAATCTTCCCTTACGAGGGCTTCGGATAATATCATATATGGGCGTCTCCATGTCCAACAATTATGCTTATTATTCGGCCCGAAAGAATTAAAATGATGTCCAGGTGCTTCTAATTTAGCGGCAACCGCTCAGCTCATAACCGCATAAGCAAACCATCCTTTTTAACGCATTAGATTTAGCACAAATAAACGTAATGACTTGGTGGAAGCTATCATTCATTTCTTTTCCTTTAACGTGCGAATATTCAGCAAAGATGGCATCACACGAGATCCTTTCTATTGCTCTCGATCATTCATTTCTTCACTTAAGGAAAAGGAATCCTATTTAAGGATGCTCGAAACATTTGTCAAGTAACCGTTTGGAAATGATGAATTTGGTGTCCTCTGTAGAGTAAGAAGAGTAGCTTTTACGGAGGTCACTGACACACAAAGAAAATGTTGTTATTTATGTGATATGCCAAAACCTGTGACATCATCTTTGGTATTAATTTTTACTTTTTTTAAGGTTTCTCGACCGATCAAATATTTCGAAATATGAGCTGTATCCTGCATAATTTTAAGCAAAATTTTGATAACTCTGTTTTTTTTGTTCTGTTTATGAAAAAATATAAGTAAATAATTATTTGATTGCATCTTCTACAACAAAAGGAAATGAGTCTAAAAATTAAAATGCGCTTGGTTAAAGCTTATTGCAGGTTATCATGGGTCTGAAAGATATTTGATGGACATTCATCTCGTCATTTTAAAAAAGCATCATAAAGTAAAATCCTCGATTGAATAGCCAAATTAATCTCTGATCCAGTACCGAAAAAATCCTTAAGCCCACGACTGTTATTTAAGCAATGAATGCGCAGACCAATTAGCCAAAGAAGCCATCACAAAAGACGACCCTTTCTTTTTCCCTAAGACACTTTCCTACCTGAAGTCTGAGATAAGGTCAAATGCTTTAATCATCTGGCAAGACAACTGGGACAACGGAGAAACTGGCTGCAGTGCACACAATATAGTGCCTAGGGTCTCAAACAAGCCAGTAGGATGGAATAGGAAAGACCTAATGTTCGTTACAGGACACGGGCCCTTCCCTTCGTACCTTCATCTCTTCAGTCTTCGAACACATGAAAACTGCTCATGCGGAGAAAAGGGAGATCCAATGCACTATGCCCCAAAATGTCGGTTTACCCTCTCCTGGCATTTCCAAACTCCTACAGTGTCACTTCAATTACAGTGGTTGAAAAACATTCTCACGAATAACTTATCAAGAACCCTACTTCGACTCTTAACGCGTTTCATATGTGATAAGAACAATCTCATTGTAGAGGATAATCATTGAGCACGCATCCACCCAGTCTGACACACACTTCCGGCTACTTATGACTCTTCTTTCTTTTGCCATCAACGTATTTTTCTTTTTTTTTTTCTTTTTTTTTCTATGTTGTTCTGTCCAGTTTATGTTTCTTTTGTCATTATTATTTCTTTTTGTCATTTCTAAAGAAAATAAAATTCACATCCATCCATCCTAATCGAAAAAAACGTTATTTGCGCGCACTTTACCTACGAATAAAACGTTATTTGCAGGTACTGTTAAATTCAAAATAATTCTCTAGGACTTTGGGAGGGGGGAGTTTATTTTCCCTATTTTCTACAAGGTTGTTCTTTTTAAACTTGAGATAATGAAATTTAATGTTATTTCGCGAGACTTTTTAGTATTTCAGAGGAAACACCCGACATGCTTTTGGTTTCTGTTATCTGGTTTCCCATGATTCTGATTTAATTTTCGGTAGACAAAATATTTTTAGAAGCGATTTTTGATATATTTGTCATATATTTAATCAAAAATCAAATTTCTAGTTATGAATAGTCGTATATCCTAAAGCATGTGTTATTCATCATCAAGGAATTTTAAAAACTCCTTGCAGTTAAGGGGGATCCAAAGTTAACACCAATGTAAATTATTTTAAAACTTTTACAAAAATGTAAATATTCTTTGACAAAAAGAACTAATTAACTGCCATTTAAGGTTTTAACGAATAACAGAGCTAAAAATATGAGAGTAACTGTCCACGTGCGACACAAAGCAGAAGTCTGGTTGGTAAGTTTATTAGAGCACCGGGGCTTCACGTTTAGCAGAACATGGGTTCGCGACTCGGGTCGGATATTATTATCGCATAAGGGTATGCAAGTTGCGTTCCGGATTATTTTCCTTTTAATAATTACAAATGTTCTAAATTAAAAAGATTAAAAGCTGTTTTTAAAAACACACTTTTATTAGTGTACTAAAAAGGTAAAATTTTTTAATTTTACTTATTTTCTGCATTTTAGTCATAAATTTATAATTCAATATTGAAAATAAAATGCGTTACATATTAAAGACTATGAAGTTGAAAATGTGTGCTGATTTTTTCTCAAATTCCCTAACAGGTTGCGCCACCCGTATGAAATGTCTAATTGAATTTAAAGATTAACTGATAATTAAGAACTTAAAATTTTAAAATGGTGTACACTCATCGAAAATTCATAAATGTTCAAAATAACAGAATGAAAAATATCTGTAAATAACGTTTTATCCATTGCTATAGTACCTGCAAATAACGCTATCCATAAAAAATAGTAAATTTAGCAAGGAATTCAACATAAAAAAGAAAATTTTTTAAAGATAAAATAATTTATTTAAAAAATAAATTATTTTTTAAAGTTATTAATTACATTGTTAATAATTATTATTATTATAATATTACTCATATAAAAGCCCAGATCTCTCGGTAACGCTTTGACGTCATCAACAATAAAACTCGAGCCGTAGCACTACGAGACTTTCAACAGCATTATTTCATTGTTAGAGAACCTAAATTTCAGTAATTTTAAATTTAAAAGAGTAATCGTCGCTCTAATTTCAAATTTGATAGTTCTAAAATAGTGAAATAAAATTTTCCATCGATTGATATAAAATTTCGCGGACAAGGTATTCTGAGTCGTTCCGCTTTTCTTTCGGAAACCACATTAAAACGGAGAAATACATTAATTTTGCTCCAAGATAATAGCAAGATGTGCGTTTCTAATTTTTTTCAAGCCTATTCCTTCCACCCTTTTGGTAAGCAGGGTCGGCGTAGGCAATAAAAATACCCTTGCAAAAGCAAACGGTCAGGGTGACCTGTCGATAACGAACACTGTCCTTTACCACGAACATTATGATAAACCAAGAATTCGAATGAAATACCAAATATTAGAAATAATTTTACGAACCTAAAACTAAGAGATGGGCCAACGGGAGAAGTGACCTTAGAAGTTTGGCGCAAAAGAAAGTAACTTGATATTTCGTAAAGATCCGGACCTACATAACGCTTTAGGCTCATTCCTTTGTCACGTCTCCCGTTGCCGCATCTCTCAGTTTTAGGTTCGTAAAATTATTTTTAATATTTGGTATTTCATTCGAATTCTTGGTTTATCATAATGTTCGGGGTAAAGGACAGTGTTTTTAGCTTTATGCCAGCACTATTCGCAAAAAACATTATGATTTCACTAATTTTTTAGCGGTTCGAATAGATTTTACTTATCCTGATGTATACGCTTTTACCGATTAATTACAGTCTCTCCATTTTATTTCAACATTTATTGATTTTCATGACATTGAGATATATATATATATATATATATATATATATATATATATATATATATATATATATATATATATATATATATATATAATATGTAATAATATCACATATAGTAATATACAAAATCCAAACACAAAAATTGCAATATTCCTGAACCTTAAAATGAAATAAAGCTATCTTATCTATAGTCAAAATTAAAAACCAAAAATCCTCTCACAAAATTAGAATGATCAAAAATAATTAAAATCAATGATAAAATAGAGAATAAGTCACTAAATTTTACAAAAGCCCTTAAATAGAATTTCAAGAAATTGCGTTACAATCAGTAAGCAAACTTTAAAAAAATATTGCACTTAAAATTAAAATAACATACAAAAGACATGAAAAATACACCCTCATGGACTTTCAAAAACAGAGATTCGTCAAATGGCCCGTTGCTATGCTTCATAGAGGGTGACGCAAGTCCTTTTTGAGTTGAAATCTAATTTAACCCCTTAAGGATCGATTTTTTTTTTTTTGCTATCTAATAAGATGACCCCTCCTGTTTTGCAAAGGGGCTGTCGTTTTCATTTATCTAAGAAGGCATAGAATAGTTGAGATGTCTATGTATTCTACGTAAGTTTTAAGTCAAATTATAAAGCAAATTAATGTGTTAAAATTATTGATTAACTTAATGTGTTAAAATTATTGTTAGGAAATTCTGCATTTTAAGCTAAGAAGCTTGCACCTTTTCTAAATTGTCTCTCGTACCTTTATTCTAAGATTTGAAGCATTCTTTCTTTAAACTAATCACTTCATTTGACATCCATATTTAGCAGCTATGGAATCGGAATCGTATGACTTTGTCTATCCGATTCCCGCAGCTGATATGCAGATCTGATTATTAGCAGAGTATATATACTTGTCTCTACTATGCCATTTTAGAAAGAAAGAGAGAGAGAGGAAAGAGATAAAGAAAGGAGGTACGGTCCTCAATGCATTCCCTCCTCGGAGAGACTTCAGTAAGCTGCCACTGTATCTATAAGATGTAAGGAAAGTATGAACCTTGTTAAATGGAAATGCTATCCGTAAATATGTTCTTAATTGTGGTCGTCTAAATAAATGTCTTTTTTAACGTATATGATTCGTCATTTCTAAAATGCTCTGTCTCATAGAAATTCCACTGCATGCAATAAGCCAGGACGCTTTTAGCTCATTATCCAGCAGCTCTTCATAACTAGTGTTGCTCAAGCTGCCTGCCTCTACTTTACGAGACTAACAAGTGATATTGGCAAACTCGCTTCCTGTGCATAACAATTATTGATTAAATTAATGCGTTAAAATTAATGATTAAATTAATGTATAGAAACCTCATAATGCACGTCAATATGACGGGCGCGCAACTTAAGGGGTTAATATTTCTGCCCCTGGAGATTTCCGACAATATGGTAATTAATTTGGCGAGCAAAAATGCAATGATGCGGTTATGATTGGGTCGCCAAATGGGTTATTATATTGTCGACAAACTCAAGGGGCACATTAAACTAGATTTCTTTTGGGGGTTTGAAATGTAAGTAAGAAATCGAAACTAATTTTAAGAGGAAATCTTGGTAAGATTTGCGATTATGGTACTGTTTTTTAGTAAGTTCGCTAAAATTGCGATAACCGTTAAAAAATGGCCAATCGTGGATTGCCACAAGGAAATTCAAAACAATTTTTTTAAGGTTTCAAGAGAAACTTTCATTTAAAAAAAATTAATTTTTTGAGACCACATCATAAGTCTGGCTCAAAATATTTAAACTTAAAAAAACCAAATTTAGAAATGTGGAAATAAATAGAAATTTAAAATAGTTTTTCCGTTCTGGTGGTGTTAAGCTTAAGCCAACGTCTCTTTAACTGATGAGTAATTTTATTGAAGAAACATCATACAAAAGAGGTCATCCTCACTGATACAGCATATTTGGATTACTAATGATAATATTGTATACTTTTATTTTTTTAGCCAGTTCAAATTCTCTAAATTTGAATGTAGTTAATTAGATTTTCATTATTTAGATCCAGATAAGAAAATTGAAATTATTTCGATTTAAGGGTAGAAAGAAATAATAAAAGCACATCAAAATAATAGTTGCGGGATCAAAGATGATAAATGATAAGTTTTATGAAGACTTTACCTTCCGATGACTCTCACCAGGACATCCGGATTTGGCTAATGATGCAATAAAGTAAAGATCGCAACTCGGATCACCTAAATCTTTGGATTGTATCATAATTCAATTGGTTAATGCATTTACACGTTGACAGCCAAGATTCACGCCAATATAACTCAACCATCTCTACTGTCACTTAAATATTACACTAAAAACAATTAAAGAAAACAGTAACAGCTTTGGAAAAAAAGCAAAGTAAAGAAAATAAATACACACAAAGGGTGTATTCCGGTGCGCGCAAAAAGCAGGAGCTTCCAAGAATACAAGGGCAATAATTCAAAAATTTATAAACGACATGAAAAAACTCTCAGAGGACAAAGTCAACATAAAAAATAGAAACAAAATGTGAAACCAGCGGGAGTGAGCTCCCCTAAACTTTCTCGTATGCTCCATAGCAAAGGTGTCATTCCCTGCTCTCCCCCCAATAAGAATTACAGACCTTCGTTAACGCCACAAGTACCAAGATTTTATGGAACGTTTTGGAATATAAAATGCAAAAAAGATATCACTCCCTTACACGCCACAGCTACACCAGGCGTTTCATCTCTAAATCAAATCTTAGGGATTGCCATAATTTCTGCTGCTCTTATCGTGCCTGGTTTGGGTTTGACCACAATCTTCTTTGACCTTCGTAGACCGCGCCAAAGCGAAAGGAAACCTTACTGTAAACAAAGCAGCAATTATTTGCGTCAACATAATAGCAACATGCAATTTGAACTGAATATGGAACTGTGGTGCCTTTTTTTTTAAACTGATTGAAACCAAAGTTTGACACAAGTCTGCAATCAAGGTTAGAAAACCGCATATATAATTTCACTTATCTAAGTTGTTGCATTTAGGAGTTATAGCATTTACAAGCATGAGATTATACAGACCGACAGGGAGTCAACCCTGTGACAGATTTAGTTCAAAATTTGATACGATCTACATTCCTGATGATAAAACTGTGTACCAAATTTTATATTTCTAACTATTTTAGTTTTTGAGTTATCGTGCTCACATGAACATGGACAGACAGACAGACAGAACGCCGCTTCATACCCCCGTACCTGAAGCCATTACGGCGACCGAACTGAACAGACAGACAGACTTCCCGTGGACGGATTTGTCCAAAATTTGATAGAGACTACAAATTATGTGTAAAGATCACGTACCAAATTTCAACCCTGTAGCTTCAATAGTTTTTGAGTTATCGAGTTCGCAGACACACAGACAGACATAATACCAAATTTGTATTTTTCGGACTCAGGGCGGTCTAAAACGTGAAAATTCATCAAAATCTCGAGTTCGAATTTTTTTGACGATTACAATGTATAAGAGAGGGAAAAAAAGAATACGGCGGGTGTACTTTATCAAGGATCCCCCTTGCAAGGATTCAAATTCAAAAATTTGATGTTCTTTTGTGGAGGAACCGACTCTAAATCAAACAATAGTAGAGGAGGAGATCATCTAAGTAGATGGAAAGGGTGAGTCGTGGCAGTGAACGTGTCAGTTCTATATGAAACGTGAAAAGTTAAATTTCCCTCGATTTTGTGAGTCAAGAGCATCTAGTGAGTAATTATCGAAAAAAATATTTATTCGGTACAGGCAACACTGGCGACTTTTTTCAACAGCATCAATATAGGACCCCAATGGCGATATTTTGCTTTGACGACTTAACGATACGATGTTTTGTTGGATGACAAAAAGTCGCCAATACAAGATTATCGCCTTATATCAAAGCTGTTCCATTTATTCATTAGCTGAAATATTGTCTATTTTTAAAACGAAAACCAGGCATGATTTTCAAAACAGTGCTTCGTCGGACAGAATTTTGGGATATTTCTCAAAGAATGCAACAGGTCCCTTTAGGGATGCAGATTATAAATATGCAATGGAAATCAACGGCAACAGAAAATCGTCGGTACAGCTTCGATATACGGCATTACTGGCAAGATTTTGTAATATTGGCGACTTTTTGGTTAAAGTTAAGTTTAAGGTACGGAAATTCTCGTTTTTCGGAATTTTTTTAAAAAAAAACCATGGTTTCCTAACATTCAATGAAAAAGCGAAGCTATGAGGTTCCCGCTTTGCTGAAAGCGAAGCCGCTGATTTTTTTAAAGTTTAAAAAATTTGCACGTAATGCGTACGCAAGAGAACACTAAAATGTTCAACAAAACAGTCTCCATGTTTGTTTAAGCAACACAACCGACGCCATGTTTGTTTACGCAATAAAACAGTCTCCAAACTAAACAAAATATCGCCAGTTATGCGGTATATCGAAGCTGTTCCAAATCGCCAAACATGATATAATATTTAATACCGTAAACTGCATGAGAAATTTTAAAACATTTTTCATTAATTAACCGCATCATTGTGGTTTAACGAGGAAGTCAACGTTTTCAATGTCAATGTGTTCCTTTTCCGTTAGCCGAGCACAAGCAAAAAATCGCCAAATAATGTAGAATTCCGCCAAATTTCTTACAACCATTCTCTTGGCGCCTTGGCTCGCGTTTGGTTGACAATTGGCGACGTTTGGGCCCGGCTAACGGAAAATCGCTTCGCTTGGCGACTTGGCTCGCGTTTGGTTCACAATTGGCGACATTTGTGCCCGGCTAACAGAAAAGTACCGTGAAAGATTGTGCTCATCAAATATATGACGATGTGTTCCTGATAAAACTCACAAATTCTTTGCCATAAGAAACATAGCTTAAACCAAAATGCTGCCGCGTATGGGTAAGGTTTCCTTATTAATATCAAACGAAATTAACCCTAAATTTAGAGAATATAAAAGTTGATAAATATGTGAGGTTTACAGAAATTATTCCATCGCCATATATTGAAAATTGCAATCCGTGCTAGATCAGAGATATTTTAGCAAAACATCAAATGGTTTCTATATTTAGCTTACCCAGTAAGATGGATCTATTACTGATTTAATTAATTAAATGCATTTTAATCAATAAAAATGTAAATGACTGATTAATTGAACCAAAATAATTTGTGATTTGAGGAGGACGAAAAATCCATAAACAACTAACTCACTGATTTCAAAAAGTATCCAATGATTGATGCCATTTTTCTCAAGAAAATCTAAATAAAATATAAATTCGCGTGGTTTTAATTCATATTTTAAGTAATTTAGTTGATACTACATTCAGAATAGCTGTAGATCTTAATTTAATAAAATTGAACCAGAAAATTTGCTTAAATACGATATTTGAATGCCACTTAAAGAAAGAAATGTTTAATGTTTTTAATAATGTAAATGTTTTATCTCTGTTTGAATCCATTCAGACGTTTACAGAGTTGCTTTCATGTCAATTGATTCATATAATGGTTCCGAGGAATTGGCCTAAAAAGTATCAAAATTCGTAAAAAAATATGCGTGAAAATATTTTTATTGCTTTAACTTCTTGGAGTCACCATAAAAACATGTCCTACACATGGTGTTTCAAAAAACGTGGCCAAACTTTAATGGCATTTAAAGTAATGATTTAAAATAAAAAATTCCGCATTTTTTCAAATATATGGATGAATTTTCTTCGAACTTCAATCATATAAAGAATAGGTTTTAGCTCAAAATGTATATTGAAGATTCAGTCATCTGACAATGGTTTGAAAGTATCATCAATTTCTTTGTGTGATGCGAACAATGCTTTGAAGCATTTTCGTAAACATAGCATAAGTATTCGGGAAGATATAAATGTTTTCTTAAAAATTCCGAAATATTCCCTCATGTTTTTTTAAAAACATTCAGAGTTTTGAAACTAATTATTCAAAACTTACAGAATACATGACTGTATATTAGTAAAAAATTAAATTAAAATTTGAAATAAATACCTGGAATATTAGATACAATATGAGAATCTTTTACTGCACATAAGCGAAACGCATCGTTATTTTTCTTTCATAACTTGAAAAATGGCAACTTAATTAAAGATTCTGGTTCAAAACCGTCAAAATTCAGAAAATAATGGCATTGCAGCGAAGAGAAGTTCGGATTTTCTAAGAAAACCTTTCTATCTTCCCGATTATTCGTACTATTTCTACGAAAATGCATGCAAATATTGCTCACATCGCACAAAAGAATTTCTGAAAGTTTCAAACCCTTATCAGTGTTCTGTGAAGCGGGAAGAGCCTTTCAGACTTCATTAATTTCTTGTCGGTCCCCTAAATTCACTCGCAACCGAATCTTCAGTTTGAATTGTGAATTAAAACCTAGAAGATGTTCGAAGAAACGCGCAAATTCCAAAAAGTGTCCGCAATATTTCAAATGCAATCTGCTGCCACCAGATGGCGATCGCACACCCACGTGATTTTGGATGCTTATCGTATGATTGACCTACATTTAAAGTTTGGCCTCATTTTTTATAAGCACCCTATATAGAAGACAAGTTTAAATTTACTCTGATTAAAGATTAGAAGACTTGATTATTTGAGCAATTTTTTTTAAAATTAGCTTCATATTTGTTAGAATATTATTAAGTTATTAAATTACACAACATTTCTTAAGTCGATAAATGATTTCCTTTAACATCAGTGAAATGGAAAAGACATGAAAATATTTCCCTCTCTTTTATGCAAGATGCATTTAAATGAAATTAAAACATGTCATAATACGCAAAAAAAAATTAATTAACTTTCAAAGATTCGAAAAATGCTATACTCATCTAACTAAAACTTTCACACTAAATTTTGATTTATAAAATTTCATTTTTATCTCTTCATTCAATTAGTCCTTTTTCCGAAATTCTCTCAATCCTAAATATATCGCTTGCAATAAGAAGAGCTTCATCAACCGATTTGAACAGTGAATTTGCAAAACATTGTTTACGAATTATCATCATCTTCACACTATCCATCTGATTCAGACTCATCACTAGAATCTTCTGATTCAGACTCATCACT
>BGPR01003913.1:28083-38996 GCA_013235015.1 Araneus ventricosus
GATTCAGACTCATCACTAGAATCTTCTGATTCAGACTCATCACTAGATTCTTCTGATTCAGACTCATCACTAGAATCTTCTGATTCAGGCTCATCATTCCATTCATCATAATTCCATCCGCCCATCGCATCAGCTGTGGTGGGCCTTCTACATATCGGACAGATGATAGATTTCTTCAGCCATTCGTTGATACAGATCTCGTGAAAAACGTGGGCGCAAGGAAGCGATGTCATAATCGGACAACAAACTGTGTCTAAACAAACTAAGCACTTGATGGTTTCTTCATTAGATCTTTTCTTCTTGTCGGTTGGTTTCTCCTGTAATGTCTCATCTTCTTCCTCCCGTTTGCGCTTTTGCACCGATTTATTATCTGATAAACCAAAGAATAGATGATTGCGTTCCATGTCCGAAGACCCCTAAAATCAAGAATCAATTAATGTAATGGTATATTACGGACAAAAAATTCACTCAAAACTGAACTGTAATTGTAACACACAAAATGGATGTATACTGTGAAAGCCGACTTACATTTAAACAGACTATTTCAATAGAGGAAAATTGTAAATCTCTCTCGCATTAGCCGTTGCATTTTATATTCTAAAAATTTATTAAAATTAAAAAGAAAATGACAATCAAATAGCGTTTGTACTGCTGGAAAGCTATTTTTTTCTAATCTTAAAGTAGAGTAAATATGGTTTTTGTGCGATTATATTCTCCGAAGTTATTGAGAAAAAACATCACTATTTCGATTAATATTTCTTTAATTAAAATATTAAAAAACCTTTTCTTACTGAACACTTACTGCCCAAGATATAACTACGCGCCAAATTTGGTAGATTTATATCCATCAAGCAATTTCGAGATATGACGGTTGTTTGATGATTACGTGCAAAAAGTAGGAAACAATTTCTTTAGGAGAAATAAATATTTTTTTTATTTTTCAACAAATATCCTTTTACGCGTGTACACTTAGTCCAACGACGCTCGAGTTTATTGATTCAAGCATGTAATACAGTTTTTCCAAACCTTTAAAGAAGGAAAATGGTTTGGACCTTCATTTCATCCTTACATAAATTTTTTTTTCTGCCAAACAATTTTTCATGTGAACTTTTTTTCCTTTTTTATCCCATGGATACAGGCTGTAATCCGAAGAAGCCAAATCGGAAGAATGGGAGCGGATGTGGGAAGAACTTGGTGGCCTAAAGCCTTACACTCAGTACTGCAGAAGCGTGAGATGGTGCATGTTTAAGGTGAAAAAGAACTGTCTTCTGCACTATATGAGGTCGTTTTTCCTTCGTTTCATTGTTAAAATTATGAAACAAATAAGCATCATATTTTCCGGGTGTTCCCTTTTTTTCCTTTCACAAGAAATCTGCAGTTATTCAAAATTATCTACGGTATTTCAAATTTCTGTAATGAACTCTATAAAATTCTGTAATTTAAAAACATACACTTACCGGATAGGGTTTAAAATGAAAGTTAACACAAACATTTTCAAATTATCCTTTGCCAGTAGCGCTACGGAAGTTGTGACGCCACCATCGCCAAAATTAAAAATGGCGTCTCATCAAGAAAAGACGTTTTGCGTTCTTCAGTATGAGAAAAAGAGATCTGTATTTTTAGTCCAACATGCGTTTTCAGACGTTTTGAGAAGATAATCCTTCTTCGTAAATCATCTCACCAGTTTAAAGAAACATGCATCTCCTGGAACACCACAACTTGATATGCTGAAACAAGGCTGGCAAGAACTAGACTATCTTCTGGACTTTGTCCAAGTTACTCGAGGAACACATATAGAACATATATAAGGCAATAAAATAAAAAAAAGGTTTGAGTTTTCCTACATCTTTATCCGTCTTGGTGAGTGCATGTTTAAAAATGAGTTTGTTATAGTATTTTAAAATACCGTAAATAATTTTGAATAACCCTGTAGAAAGATTCTACCACGAGCAACCCAGCAGACTGTAGTCAAAACATTTCTAACTGAAAGAAGGGTTTTTGCTTTTCTTCTGACAGAATCGCTCTTTCGGGACCAATTGCTCCTTTATCTCGGGCTGCTAATGAAAAACCCAAGTTTCATCCAAGGTTTCAGTTGTAGCAAAATGACTCAAAAATTCCTCTGAATTCCCTTAGAATATCTTCAGATTTTTCTGCCAACACTGCTTTGATTTAAATTGAGCAATAGCGACCCAAATTCTGCCAAGAGTTTTAACATATGTAAATTTTCATGCAAAATTTTATGTAAATGGTCACTTGAAATGCCCAAAGTCCAAGCAATCCCTCACCCTTCTGTCACCAGTCACTATATCATGGAATTTTTCAATTCTTTCTTGAATAGTAATCTTAACAGGGCTTCCTTGGCGTTCAAAGTTAAATGTGCTCATATGGACACTTCGAAAGCTACCTAACCACTTAGAAACTCTTCGAATCGAAGGCACAGATTCACCATAAAGCTTATCAAGCTTTGCTTTGGTTTCATGAGCCGTTTTCCCTTTCAAAAAATACTGTTTTATCTCTAAAAGTAATTTATTCCCATCCATCTTTCAGAAATCACGATTCCTAGTCGATTCAAACAAATGTCAGTCTTGTAGAAACTCACTCTACTAGATAAATCTGATTAAATTTTTTATTATACCTTTCAAGAGTTACTGATAACTTAAAATAATACAGATTTGGTGTGTGTGGTGCCATATCTTAGACTTTTCAGGGGCTTAGTATGCCAGCTTAAAAATTTTATCACGGTAAAAGATTGAAGAAAACCTCTAACTGAACAAAAAAGTTATATTTAATCTCTACTAATAATGAAGGAGCATGTGTGTGTGTCTGTGTGTTGGCGCTCTACAGGGCAGACCGCAGTTTACGTTATTGTAGACAAGGAAAAGAACAAGTAGAAGGTTGCGAAAAGAACGCGGGTTAAATATCTATAGCAATTTGAATTTTAGAATTAGTTTGTTAAGGGAACCATGAATATAAAATTATGCGTAAGAGATTCAATCGAAATTTTATTTCCGGCGATGAAACTGATCGCCGAAGGAGGTTAGTTTAAAATGTTTGCAATGTGTTTTCTACGGCTACTAAATTTATGTTTTATTAATTTATTATTTCGTTGCAAATAAAAAAAAATTTAGTGTTTATGATCCTTTCTTTGTATTTTTTGTTGCTGTTGTTAACTAATACTACAAAAAAAACCCGAACATAATCGAAAGTAATTTTTTCAGTCTTTTCAATTCATAAGATTTTTTTTCCTGCAGTAATTTATAAAACGACAACAAAACCCGCAACAACTCGTAAAGCTTTCATTTTATTTTAATTCTCATTCTGACAAAACGAATTTAAGGCAGATTTGAAACTCTAGTTCGAAACACCATAGATTAATAATAATGTTGTAGGCTCGATCCGTCTGACTTTATTTTATTCTTAAATATTTACTCTTAATTATACAGGCTGATTGAAAACTGGAAGAACAGACTTCTAGGAGGGGTTTGGTACACCTAGACGACTCGGAATCACGTAGCAATGCACTGTCGGAAATTCAATCCTAATGATTTAGGGGATTGTTAGGGGCTGTCGCAGGAAAACCGTCGATAGCCACCCGCAGAGGTGTTAGGATGCAAATTAGGAATTCATCGTCATCGCAAATTCACATTTAAAGAACATAAGCGTAAAATAAGTCATGACTTTTCTGATAATGAAGTTGCCCGAAGTTTTCTGGCTACATGCCTGGTTCTTACACTCTACAGTTTGAGGGCTTTTCATTATTGTCTTGTCATTGTTTATCCTCGAGCTTATCAAAGGGGCGTTTTTAAATGGCGCATCTTCGTGGCTACTGCGAACGTCCGACGGGTGCCCGGCGTATTTCATCACGTCCGAGTTTCCATGCGGTGCCCACGTTACGAAACTTCATTATTAGGAAAGTCGTGACTTATTTACGTCTTTAAATATCAATTTGCGATCACGATGAATTTCTATTTTCCATCCCAACAGCTCTGCGAGTGGCTGTCGACGGTTTTCCTGCGACAACCCCCCGATCTCGTTAGGATTGCATTTCCGACCTTGCATTGCTATGTGATTCCGAGTCGTCTAGGTGTTCCCTCCTAGAAGTTTGTTCCTCCAGTTTTGAATCACCCTGTGTAGCAACCAAAATGATGTATCTAATATCGTCGCAAATCGTCTTTAGTATGAATGCAACAGTATAACTAAAACAGTGAAAAGAACTATTGTGAAATATGATTAAATATATCTTTTAAAAATTATTAAAATGAGACAAAATTTGTGCGGAAATAAAATTTAAATCACTGAAAAGCTAATGTTTTGCATGCGAAGAGATGTAAAAATAATTTTTCTGCAATAATAGGTTCCGAAGTTATGGAGGATAAACTTTAACACTTGGATTAATTTTTAATTAAAAATCTAATCAAAATATTAAAAAGCCTTTTCTTAAAGAATACTTACTACTCAAAATGCAACTGGCTGCCAGATTTGGCAGCTCTAGGTCCAACGGTCTGCCCTTAAGAACATTTTGAACCGTTTATGCATCACGCACGTCGTATGACGCTTCTCGCATTTTTCAGATAGCATGCCAGCTTATAAAAATTTTCGGGTCAAACCAGAGGGGTAAACTTTCTCGTATACTCTCTAACACATGTGGAGAAAAAATAAGCCAATCGCAGTAAAACGCGATAAGATCGCCACATTTTCTGCGTTGTAGTATGGCGAAGAAAACCAAATATGCAATTTGATCGTATTTTTTCAACCGATTGAAAGGAAAATTCGGCACGGTTTTACAATTAATGTTAGCAGACTTAATACAAATTTTTATTTATCTGAGTTATAGCGTTTAGGAGTATGTGAGTATGGAGACTAATAGACAGTTAACCCTTTGAAGGATTGGGTCTAAACTTTGATACGAACCCACATTCCTGATGATAAAACTGTGTAACAAATTATATCTATATAGCTATTTAACTTGTTGAGTTAACGTGTGCACCTGAACACGGACAAACAGACACACAGACTTCCGTGGACGGATTTTGTCCAAAATTTGACAAACACCTACAAATTATGTTTAAAGATAACATACATACGCCCCTCTAGCTCTAACCGTTTTCGAGTTATCGTGCTCACAGACACACAGAGAGACATAATTCCTAAATTATGTTTTTGGGGCTCAGGGAACTCTAAAACGTGGAGATTGATCAAAATCTCGAATTCGAAATGTTTGTCGATTACAATACTTTCTCTTTGTATTTTTCGTATACGAGAAAGTAAAAAGTGAAATGAAATCCAATGGTTAAAGTTACGGAAGACGCTGGCCTAACATAGAGTTCATCTGCGAATGACTAGAAAGTTTAAAACAATTTAATGTACCAGAGAGAGACTAAAGTCGGTATTGAGATGACACCACTATCATTTGGCAAAAGACCTTAGTGATTTCCCATAAACCTGTCCTTGAAATGCGGGAAGTGCGCTCGACGGACAGTCGCTTCTCTGAGAACGTTAAGTTGCTTACAGATATCCGGAAATGTAAATCAGAGAAGACAACTAACCAGAAAAGAAAAACCTTGTTAAATTATGCAGGGTGATTCTACGGTCATGAGACAAACTTTGAAAGGTGGTACAGCTTAGTAAAACATACATTTTTTGTACAACAATGCATGGTCGGAAGTGACGCGTTGAGGCACAAACACAAAAAATGAGATATGAAAAGAAAGATATTGTTTATTTACCACATCATCAGAAAGCAATGTTAGCAGCAATGTTTGCGATAAATGCTCACATTTTCAACTACAAACAGTAATACAAACTTGGCTGTCAATGCTGGGGGCAGAAGGTGGTAGTGCGCCTGGCCACCCGTGATCTCATGCATCTGCGGGAGAACGTCATTTGCAATTGTGTTTTCGCCAGTGATGGGAGGTTCTACGAATAGTGAAAAGGCAGATCGAGCATCGACTGCTTCTTATGGGGCACCTGAAGGCCAGTTGACGAGACTACAGTTGAATCGATTGAGGACCTCGTTGCTCGTCTACCAATGCAACCAGCTTGCGCGAAATGTCTGGCTGCTTTTGAACTGATCGCCAATCACTCCTTGGTGCAACCAAGCACGTATTGATGTTGGTGGCAGCATTTATTGTAAACATTGCTGGAAAGTTTCGCGATGATGGAAAGTTTCGCGATGAACTTCGCGATGATGTTGTATATAAACAATGTTTTTTTCGTGTCTCATTTTTCTTTCTGTTCGTGCCTCAATGCATCACTTCCGACCATACAGTTCTAAACAAAAAAATGTATGTTTTAGTAAACTGTACCACCTATCAAAGTTCGTCCCATGACCGTAGAATCACCCTGTATATTAGAAAGCTTATTGAATGCACGCATTAGAATTAGATATAAATTAGGTAGGCAGTTTTATCCGAATGAAAATACCGTCGCAATCAAATTGAAAACATTTAGTTGAATGGCAGAAATTAATCAAGGCGAGAAGCACATTCATTTAAGAGAGAAAATTATTGAAAATTGGATACTTTTCCGTTCGCAGGGAACCAGTCGTCATGACTTTCGTTGGCGCGTCCACCTTGGAGTGTTAGCGCTGGTTCTAGTCCGTTGGCACAGAACCAGTCGTCGCCACCTTGACGTGCAAACAATTTGGCGCTTCAGCTCTGATTTCCTGCTAAAGGAAAAGCACCAAAAACTGGAATGAAAACTTGTTTAATGTTCCCCTTGAATTTTTCGCCATTATAGCAACCCTTCTGGGGACTCAACCACAACCTGCTCCAAAGCATTGTTTCGCCGCCAAATGGTTTAGCATACTAAACGAGATTTGAATTAAAAATTGTTCAAGTTAGAGTTTACCTTTTGATAACTGCAATCAGTAATAGGACAGTAAATGGTGAGAGATTTCGTGTAGATTATTTGAGCCTTGTTATGAAGATAAATTAATTTTGAGGACCAATTACAATGTTTGAATAAAGATTACAAAAAATAAATATAACGTTTGATTCCATTTATTTCAGCAGAAAATAAAAATAAAATATTTCCTCGCGTGGTTTTATTATGTGTTTAGTTTTTAAGAATGTTTGTTTAAATATAATAATTCGTATTACACTTAAAAGAATATATTTTATCAGAATTTGAATCCATTATGGATTTCTCTCTGTCATTCACTGCTAATGTCGAGATATCTCTCATCAAAAATGTTTGTCTCTAGTGTCGATCGTTAGACATATTTTGGCTGAAGTTGTAGATTTAGACAGCAACGGCAACGACGTGCGAGTTCTCTCGAGTAGAGTGAAATCTTTGCATCTTCACATCAGAATTTGAAATACGATATCTAACATTTTTTAATTTTCCTGAAACAGAAATATACTTTTGATTTAATTTCATGACAGCGATTTGCGTTCTTTAACAAATCTAATCAATGGAACTATTGTAACGAGTGATTCTGTGAACAAAAGGACCGCGAACAAGAAACATTTTTTTAACCCCCAAGGTCTCCACTTTGTAGTAGTCTTTAAAGGTTTAGCCATTTCTTTCAAATGCAAATTATGCACACATTTTTGCTATAATCAGTGTTCCCAAAATTACAAGTAAGTGTCTGCTTTTATCAGTATTAAAATATTAGAAGTAAGCGTTAGCATTATATAGTCCAGTATCAACAAAATTACAATGAAATATCTCACCATTAAATAGTAATTGTTATGGCAATAACGAACTGCCGCCTAAATGTATTTAATTTGATGCTGAAAGACTAAGAGGAAATAAATCTGCAACAATGTTCTGAGACCTCTAATGAATTCAATTCGATTTAATTATGGCAGTAATCAACAAGTAAAGAATTTTGAGATTTCCATATATAATTAGGAGTGATGCAATCCACAAAATGGTAATCGTGAACTTTCGGCGAGTTCCAGCCCTACATGTTTCAATGGCCAGGCTAGCTAGACAATTATTCCAATACCTTTCTTAAAATATATCGAGATTTAACATTTTTATACATTTATGCAATGAAATGTGTTTCCTTTCTTTTTAAACTCTAATATGATAGAGTGAATCTTTAATGAAAAGATTATGTTTTTGAAAGCGCTGATATGTTTATCTAAAAGACTGCAGCAAAATACTAAATATTTTTATATGTATATAATTTTGTATATTTCTTGATCTCTCTGCTATACCATGTGCATCGGAAAAATCAATTTTTTTTGTCTGTTATAACATGTTGTATTAATGAAGGTAATCTAGACAATTTTCTGTTAAAATTGGCAATTAATCAATTTAAAAGTTGTAAATAAAAATATATTAGTCTGGAGTTTTGATCTCTTGTCTTTTTTCCCTATTAGTACAATATCGCAAATATTAGTGTTTTCAGGAATGCCTACCACTATAGGCCGAGTCTTCCAGATAGAAAAGAAAAAGTCACATAAGTGAAAATATAATTTCCATCATATTAGCATTCAATTCTCTCGCCTTTTTTTATTTCTGAAGCATCTTGTTGCATAATGATGCCTAACATTACTATAGAACAAAATTAGATATTCTATCATATTTGGCTTCTTTCCCTTCCACCATTCTTTCAGGTACAAAGGCTTAGCGGTCTTTTTCAAGGGGTCTAAAAACTTAAAGGTCTGTCAATCGGTCATTCTCTCCCTCCAAGCATTTATGTTCACTGTCGACATGCTGAGTTATTATGATTTGCGTTACCTTTATTTTAATTTTTTTAAATTTATTAAAGTTATAGTTTGTTATTAATATGTGTTCGTTTCTGGAAGTCCTGCATAAGCCAGGGATTTCATATTCTAATAGTTTTCGAAATCACTCTCACAATTTATACAAACAAAATATTTTGAATTGCGTTTGGTAATACAGTCCTCATGAGCCTCCCTCCTCTTACGTTCAATACATTGTACCCACTGTTCGCCAGATCGTGATTCGTCGTATGGATTTAAACAGTAAATACACAGACAATTTTCATCGTCATCAGAATCAAAAGTTTTCTTGTTTCTTTTTACGCTCAATATTTCCAAATTTTTCTTTCAGAATAAAGTTTTTCTTATTTTAAAGTTTTTTATCCACGTTGTTTTTTCATTATTATAACGTGTTCTAGTGGAACTCACTGACTGAGACATAGTATGATGGGCTGATTCTAATTTCCTCTTTATTGATTTCTCCTTCTATATTTATAAAGCATTTTTACAGGTGTATCTGTAAGAATTAATGTTTGCCTTTTTTTCCTACCTTCCTTGACTCTGCTTTTTGAAATGGCCTCCCATCTTCAGGTGTTGGGAATGATTTTGTAATACAAGTGCCACTTGTGCAAATTATAACAAAAAAATGGCAATGGGGCAAGTTTACACACTATGTAAACCTGCCCCATACACTGTGTGTAAACTTGCCCCATCGCCATTTTTTTGTTATAACTCAGCATATAAGCTTTATTCATAATAAAAATAATCAACTAAATAGCTTAAAATAACCACAAAAGAACAACCTAAGAGGATATAATCCATAATAAGGTATAATATTCAAATAATACGAGCTCTATTAAAGACAATAAGTAAGTAAAATGGTAAAAAAATCAGAAAAAGTTGTCCACTTCACGATCCACTTTCAAGACCGACTCCAAAACTTGTGTGAGTATTAATGGAGGCCGAGACACTTCTTCTGAAACGACATATTGTAACGTCACGGCCGATGGCCGCGGTTTGATGGCAGAGCAAATTCGAGGCGATTTCAGGCAATGAGTAGTAGTCTTTCCGAATTCTATTACAGCTAAATTATATACATATATTTGTAATAGACATTTTCTAGATTAGAATGCCTATGTACAAAAAATCAATAAAAATGACCTCGAAGGGAGGAACTGTAACTCTGGTCGAGTAGTTAATTAATTTCGCGAAACCAACCTGCACTGCTCTGGAAAATTCAATATAGTCCCGGACTTCTATGTAAATTCCTACGAGACGAGCCCGAGGACCGGGTCTATCCGTAAATATCAGAACTCGCAATCCCTGATGGGAGTACTGCGAGTCTCCATTCGAAGCAAACCTAACGCTCACCAGCGTAGGTGAAGTCCAACTCTCAACTCTCCCCGACAAACGAAATCCCCCCGTTTTATGTACCAATCCGGGTCTCCTCATTAGTAAGATGGCATTCCTTTCCACCACCTGCAAAAAGTCCCACCATTATGTCTCCCTCGTTGGCACTCTTCCTACAAAGGTAAATGTTACCCCTCGTCCATCAAATCCACGCTTCGTTACTTTGAATTGTTCAGTTCCCTTCATGTAGGCGACGTTGTCAATCAACGCTTTTTTTAAGAACCATGTGGTCCTGTCTGGTCTCTAGCAATTATCGTCGCGTCTGCGGATGCTTTTGGAGCCTCTGTCCCTCCAAGCTTTGTTATACCACACCTGCACAGGAAAGCATTGTCATTCCTCAGACGGTTGACACTAGTCGAAGAATCTTGAGTTAAATTTCACCTGCAACCCTAAATTCTCGTTTTGTTACAGCTCCCCTAAATCATCGTTATTATTTGGCGACTTTGTTACAATATAGTACCCGACCAATGGTATATGAAATATAAGCTTTGTGTAAACTTGCCCCTGTACCAAGCTTGTCCCGTTCTCTCCTAGCCTTACGTTAAAGAGTTACCTGTAGATTAGGATGCAACCCAACAATTCCTCCATCGTGGCAACCGGGCTGCAATTTTGAGGTGTATATGGCATATTGAATTAATTTAAAATTTCATTCTGCTTTTTTTTACATTTTTCTTGGTTTATTGAAGTCATTCTATAAATGTGCTGAATTGTTTTCCCAAAAATGACGATAAAAGAAAATTTTTAGGTGAGGGGATGCTCCTCCAATATTATAGATCCAGACAGTCTCTACAATTCGGGGAGTTATTATCGGATTTAGAAAACTGG
>BGPR01003913.1:58889-95741 GCA_013235015.1 Araneus ventricosus
CGAGATCCGATAATAACTCCTGGAGTTATAGCGACTGTCCGATCTATGGAGTTGAGGAGTGTACATGCACCAGAGTGTGAAATTAGTGGTGGAGATGGCGGATGAAGTTGGAATTCTCTTTTCTTTACATCTCTGGACAGAAAAGATTGCGTTTGTCCGTTGTTTAGTTTAATAGTTAAAAGGACGAGTAATTAGTTTGAGAAATTCCATTACCGCTTTCAAATATGGCAATGTGGGGTTTTGAGATGTTACATTTACAAAGGTCGAGGAAATGAAAGGGTAAAAGTACAAAATCTTTTTAAAGTGCCTAAACGGTTGATTTGGGAATTAATGAATTGGTTGGTGGATGAAGTTTATTGGTGCCAAACCAAATATTGGCTATGATGTGGCAAGAATCAGTAATAAATTTGCAATACGGGAACGTGGAATTAACGATGGAGGATAATCACAATTGCATTTATACAATTTCCCGGATTCGGACTCAACATCGGTTACATTCTATGAAATCCGATTAAAATATTATGACATTATCTTTTTATTATTTTCGATTCAGATTCCATAGGGTTTACCTATCCCATATTAAAATATCAAAACTGCCCTTAACCAATTTGTTTTATCCTCTCTAGGATTCAAATCTTCATATACATATGATATCGCTTCGATTCAATGTTTTGTAATATTGGAAGAATATTTCAAGATATTTGGATTTCGAGAGGAGCATCGATTTAAACTTTAATTATACGCTTATATGTATCTTAAAGATGGCATCGGTTACATTTTATGGAAAAGAATTTAAATATTCAATTTATCACGTTTATTGTTTGGTATTTTCTATTTAGATCATATTGTAAAGACACGAGCTAAACCTGACCAACTGTAAACTTACTTTTGACGTAGACTTCGTGGCATATTTAAAGGCTTATAGCTTTTCGTGGCATATTTAAAGGCTTATAGCTCCGCAACCAAATAACATATAGAGTTGGTTTTAGTTTTATTTAACAGAGAAAGGTTGACATTGAATATTTCAAAAAGATTTGTAGATTTTGGAATTACAGTTTAGTCACAGTCGAGCTGCAAAGTTGGTAAAAATCACGAAGAATTTTGATGACGTCACAGCGACCGATGCTTGCGCACGCATGGGCTGCGAGCGGTATATTAACTGGATTTTAACAGAAAAATAATTAATTCATTTCAGATTAATTCATTTAACAGAGAAAGGTCAAAGTCACATAGAGATACTTTAGTCACAGTTGAGTAAGGTAGGTAAGTCTACGCCCCTCAATCCCAGCGGCCGTTTCGCAGAGACAGCCTCCCCTCGAATTTTTTTTCTTCCTTAATTACTTTATGTTTTTTATACCGTTCCCCTGGTATTACTGAGAATTTTAAAAAGTCATATCTTTTACTGCTATTAGGAATGGAACTCTTCAGCAAATCGTTTGCCGAGAGATTTTTTAGGGGAGGTAGCATATGAAGTTAGTTAGTTTCTAGAGCTGTTTTTTCCGACGGGTGGGGGGTGGGTTCTAAAGACATAATTCAGGGAGCTCTTTACATTTGGAAGATTTAGAAAACTTACTAGGTTGCATTACTATTCAAACCGAACATTAGTTTTATTTGTTAAGATTTTTATATTACATCAGTCAGAGTCCACATTGCTAAGAATAGTTAAAGTTAACTTTCGAATCTGGTAACATTAATAACATTTATAATTGCCCTTTGAATTTATTAAATTTGCATGTTTTATTTTCCTTTTTGTGCGTTAATTAAAAACATTACAGTTCAATGTTGAGAGATTTTTTTTTGTCCGCAATCTACCAATACATTAACTGATTCTTGATTTTAGGAATCTTCGGACATGAATGACGCAACCTGTTGGACTTCAATAACTGCTTACTTTCGTCGTTTATTTGGCTCTCAGGAAGAAAATCGGCGCAAAAGCGCAAGAGGGAGGAACAAGATGGGAACTTACAAGATCAATCCAAGACTAATACCGAAAGTGAACCGGCAGGCAAGAAAAAGCGATTGAATGAAGAAACCAGTGGGGCTTCAGTTGATACCACCACCTGCTCGGTTTACTTGGACACGGTAAGTAGCTCGATCATGAAATCCCTTCCTTGTGCCCACGCATTTCACGAGATCTGTATCAACGAATGGCTGAAGAAATCTTCCATCTGTCCGATATGCCGATGGCCCACCACAGTTGACACGAATGATTCACCGCATATGGGTGCAGCTGGGTCAAGGGGAACATTTGAAAATTATGAAGATGAATACAACATTGAAAATGAATATCAGGCAGAAATTCATTGGTTTCAGCTGGGTGAATGGAGTGATGAGTCTGAATCAGAATCTAGTGATGATTCCGAATCAGAAGATTCTAGTGACGAGTCTGAAGCAGCAGTCAGGATTGCAGATTTTGTTATTATTTTAAGCGATATATTTAATAATGACAGAAGTTACTGAATAAATAGCAAATTGGATGAAGATATAAAAATGAAGTTTTATTTACACATGAAAATTTGGTGTGTAACATTTTTAGAATCTGTGAAGGTTAATTAAAATTTTTTACTTCTTACAACACGTTTCAATTTAATTTGAATACGTCTTGCATAACAGAAAGGAAAAACATTTCTTTCCATTTCACAGCAATAAAATGAAATATTATATCGATTTAAGAAATGTCATGTAATTTAAATATTTATTAAAATACTAACAAATATATGTGTAATGAAAGTAATTTTGATTCGAATAATCTGTCAGGTTTATAATCTTTAATCAGATTTATCATTAAATTTAAAATTGTCTTATATATATGTAGGTGGTATTTATGTATCAAATGTGTTACATATTTAACTCCAGAGCTGTCCGCTGTGAATTGCAGATACGTTTAATTTTAATTAAATCTCCTATGGTTAACGTGGTCTTCATCGTTCCCTCACCAAATTATTAAATTGTAACAGATATTTAATCCGCACTATATAGAAGCCTTAAACCTGTATGGTTGATTGTGGTGATGCAACTCTCTAATATACGATGGGTTTCATCATCTAAAATTTGATAATAAATTTAAATACTGATATGGCAAAAATTCGTTTAATCTAGTGACAAGCAAACAGAGTCAAAACAATGTCATAAAAAGTATTGGAAAATTAAACAGCCTTATTAAATATAGGAGTTTTGCACTTGTTACCGAATTTTGTGTCTCTTAATTTCAGGGCAATAACATTATGTGATTTTCAAACTAATCTTAATTTCAAAATTATAAAAAATACTATCCATTCTGAAATTAACAGAATTAAAAAAATCTGCAATAACCGTTCAGCTTATGTCATAGCTATAGATCATTTAATTAATAATTTAAAATTCAACGGTTTCCCCAAGGAATTTCTTGAACTATGAAAATTTAATTAAACCAGCGGGAGTGTTCTCCCCTAAACTTTCTCGTATACTCCCCCCAAAAGGTGCCGTTTTCCCTTCCCCCGCGTTGTTAAAAAAATTCGAACCTATTGTTACGCAGAATCCAATGATTACCAGAAGGTTTTTCATTATAGTGATTGAAAAATATCTAGGTAAAGAATTTCAAAGAGATGCGTAACGATTTTGCTCTCTTACCGGCTCAAGGACAAACTGACGTAATTCGCAACTCCGTAATGAAATTCCGTTCCGTTCTTCCAGTAGGCATGCGCGTGGAGATAATGGATTCTCTTCAAAAGTAAATTATACAGACCGACAGACAGTCAATCCTTTGACGGATTTGGCCCAAAATTTTATACGGACCTACATTCATGATGATAAAACTGTGTACCAAATTTTATTCATCTAGCTATTCAAGTTTTTGAGTTATAGTGTTCACATGACCGTGGGTAGACAGATAAACAAATTTCCCATGGACGGATTTTGTCCAAAATTTGATAGAAACCTACAAATTATGTGTCAAGTTCACATACCAAATTTGATCGCTGTATCTCTAATAGTTTTCGAGTTATCGTGTTCACAGACACAAACACAGACATACAGACATAATTCCAACATTGTGTTTTTTGGGACACAGGGAGGTCTAAAACGTGGAGTTTCGTCAAAATCTCGAGTTCGAATTTTTTGACGATTACGATACTTTCTCTTTGTATACTTCGTATACGAGAAAGTAAAAAGGAATGGAGACTTTCTTTACTTTGGGTTTTCTATCTTAATTTGGGTTTCTCTCAATAGATGGAGCTAGGTTCTCTGGCGTACAGATCAGTTGTCTTCTAATATTTAGGCGCCATTCTTAAAATCGGCTTCGTTGGAGTTGGTATTTACTCCCAAGGAAGAAGGTGAAGTTTTTTCTTTCTTCCGCCTTTTTTTGTTATAAAGGCATTTGTAGTATTTTTTGAGGAAAGTTTTTTCTTAGTTCTTTCAATCTACGGGATATTTCAGGTCACAGCGGGAACTTTACTTTAGACATTATAGTCGTTTCTCCTACAGAAAATTATCCCTATTCTGAAATTTAGAATTCCGGCGGAAAGTGACCTTTAATAACTTTCTCCATGCGGATTCTTTTCCTTTCTCAATTTTATTGTGTTTTTGTATCTATTGCAGTCTTGGTTTTTGTCCTTTGATGAGTTTTTTATTCTGTTAGCTAATATTGCATTAATTTTCTTAAATATTTGAGAGGTTTCATTTGCAAATGCGATAAAAAAATTCATTCGCCGAACCAAGAGAGATTCTGTTTTCAATCGACCGTTCGACATTTCGTCTGTTTGTCTGTGAATTTGTTTGTTATACGCAGTCACGACTAGACGCGTTATTCAATTTTCTTCACATTTGGCATGAATGTTTCTGGAAGTAATTTAAAACGACATATGTAAGGGTTTATATTCTTTCATGTTAACAAATCTAACCAAGCGGAACTCCATTCATAATGCCTCTTAAAATACCAATGACACTTAATGCAATTTTGTTAATAGTGATGAAAGTAGAAATTTCATTATAATTTTCTTATTACTGATAAAAGGACACATTTAGTGCTAATTTTGTGGTTACTGCTAAAAGCAGAGACTTTTGTAAATAATTTGCATTCGAAAACCGTCTGAATCGCGTCATCCAGATGACTGAGGACTGAGAGTAGACCAGCTAACCTTGAGATAATGTACATTTAACCCCCTGACTACTAAGATTTGTCAAAATCTGAGTACAGTTGTATGCGAAGGTCTCTTTAACTAATTGATCGGTGAAATGGATTTGTCCGTCCCGTTTCATCTTTTCTCCCGGGTGGTGGGAGATGCGAATGGCAGGCCTCTCTCTACCCAAAGGGAGTCCTTAATGACCCAACTGCCTTCCCCACTAGTATAGAAGTTGTATGGCCGGTTACGGCCGGCTTTGGAGTCAAGGGGTTAAAGAAGAGGGGAACTTATTATTTTTCTTAAAGTAGGGATAATTTTAAGTGTTTTTAAGATTATTAATAAGTTGGGGTATTTGCTTTGTAAGTACAGGGAGTGTTGACGCCAGAAGCGCCATCTGTGAAAAATTATGTAAGGGTGCGAACAGACGGGTCGTTTTCGTCGAAAGCTGTGGCCGTGAGGCGACACATGACCCCGTGTTCTTTAATGGCGCTGTTCACACTTGCGCGGCAAAGTCGTGTAACCAGGTCTCGTCGCGCTCGTCTCATCGTTCCCCAATGAAGCAGCTCCGGTTTCGCCGGCAAATCGTCGCATGGTCCCATAGTAACGAGTGACAGTGTTCACACGTGTTTTTGTACGAAAGCGTTTTCGCTCTAAACGGATGGCAGCTCCAAGCACCGATTCTGTTCTTTAAAGTTAAATAAAAACTTATAAGATTTTAGATGATTTAAAACATTTTTTGTTTCTTTTTCGATTAATTATATTTTGTTATGCTGATATTATGATTTTTTACAAATAATTAAAGCGAGTGTGTCTGTATTTGTACAGGATGAAAATGTAATATCAAGTTAATTTTTTTCACCTTTTCGAGATAACTTTCGAAAATATTATTGAATTGTAATTTTAATGTAGTATTTTGTTTAGAAGGATAATTATAATACATTTTATTTGATAATAAAGCTTAATTAAACTGTTTTATTATAAAGGCATATTCATATTTCATTTTCTTATAAATATCTTTAACAGGCGTATTGTGAAGAAAGGCTTTTGCTAAAATTTGTATCTACGATAATATGAGGGGACGGCTTTTTTTTCAAGGAAATAGTCTTTTCATCGGCATTCGTTTTATATTCAGATTTTCACTGATACATTAATTAAACTGGTCGCTGATTCATTAAATGCATCAAGTTTCCTTCTACATTTATTTTTTTTACTTTCTCGTATAGGAAATATACAAAGAGAAAATATTGTAATCGTCAAAAAATTCGAACTCGAGATTTTGACGAATCTCCACGTTTTAGACCTCCTTGAGTCCGAAAAACACAAGTTTGGAATTATGTCTGTCTGTGTGAATCGATAACTCGAAAATTATTAGAGCTACGGGGATGAAATTTGGTATGTGATCTTGACACATAATTTGTAGGTTTTAATCAAATTTTGTACAAAATCCGTCTACGGGAAGTCTGTCTGTTCGCTTTCATGTGAACACTATAACTCAAAAACTGGAATAGCTAGATGGATAAAATTTGTTACACTGTTTTATCATCAGGAATGTAGGTCCCAATCAAATTTTTGATATTAAGGAATTTGCTTTTTCCTAATTTAAAGTCCATTTCATAAAAAAGTTAATTACGACGTTCTGAAAATAAATAAATAAGCTATAAAAAATTCAGTTTCTTGTTTTTCGTTAAAATTATTTCTCCATCACAGTGCAGTAAACAACGTCCAGATGGTTCAAATTCAGCGACTCCATCCTAATCATTTCAATGATGTGAATTTCAAAGTTGTACAATTTTTTCCTTAATTTTAACAAATTTCAGAATATATTTATATTTATACTTTGCAAAAAAGCAGATAATATATATTTTTTAATGAACCGGTTGAAAATTATTAATGTTTTAGGTCAGTTGAACAATATTTAGCTTATAACTTTTAGGTATAATCTTTTCAGTTCTTCATGTTCAAATTTTATTATTTTTTTAATTTACTTGAAAGATTTGACTTCAGAATCATAAATAAAAATATATTGAAAAATAATTTTTCTCTTCCTAGCCTTTGTAAAATATGAAATTACTTACTTTTTAAAGCGATTTTTTCCCTACAAAATAACACATGCAATGATCATTATGAATTGCTATATTGTTTAAAAATAACTCAAAATGGAATTTTTATCAAAATAAAATTATTTGAAATTCAATTACATGCCTACTATTTATCAGGATAAGCAGAATATCCATAGGGTATTCTTTAATTTGTGAGAACATTATATGAAACACTGGAAAATAAAAAATTATATACTAATGTACGTTATCCGGAATTCAATTGAGAATTTTCTGAAACAGTTCCATACATTATAAGTTATGAAATTTTTATTCATTGTATGCAATAAATGTTTTCTTCGATGGGAGCTCTTCAAATAAATTCTTCATTCAAATAAATCACCATTTCTGAGCCACGTATATCACTCACTCAGAAAGATCATCACCGAATGTGGCCACGAAAGCCGAATATGCAGCGCCACCCTGCAGCGACGATTCGCCAAACGCCCCGTGTGAACACCACCGACATGTTTTCAGCTCTCAGCCGAATTCGCCGTAGCCGACTCGTGTGTTCGTAGCCTAACTCTTTTGCGTTCGACGAGGAGCCGCTGTATGTGGTAAAGCAATCTCGGCTCTCGTAATGAGATAAATAAATAGTGATTACAGTCCATGTGTGTGGAGTTCATTCAAATAACTTTTCTAGTGTATTGTGATTTGTTATGAGAAACTGAGCTATCGACGGGCCCAGGGAGTAACAATTTTACACAATACGGGTTTGAAATGAAGTGCATTTATCGATTTAAAATAGTAAATACAGCTTTGTAATGTTGTGTATATATGGGAAAATGGTACCTCCTGGAGAGACAATCATGACGCGCGGTATCCCTGGAAGCAATGTTGTTTTCACAACGAATGACAACGTTGATTAAACCTTTAAAGACTGCGATCAAGTAAAAACCTTAGATCTTATTTATTTTTTTGACGTGGGGTCTAGAATTTACAGAAATACTAGTTGTAGTGCAATAAGAAATCAAAATTATTTTTTTAGTTAAAAAAGAAATATGTTTTTCTGTCCAGAAAACATTGTGACAGAAATGAATATCAATGTTCAAAAATAAACGAACTATAAAAATGTTCACCATTGTTTACTTCTGAAATGTGACTTCAGTTTTAATTTTTAAGATTTAAAAACAATTTATAAAATGTTAATGAAACATATTTTCCACTGAAACTTACTCAAATTGAAATCAGAAGTAGAGGAAAAAATTAAATGAAGAAAATAAATGAACAAGAATTTCTAAAAAAATCCCGAAGTCGAAGGGGGGAAAAATTCAACCTCCCTGCCATTTTGTCCTCTAATGTCATAAAGTCTCGAGCTATGAGGACGAGAACTCAACTGTTGAGAGATTTGCAACAAGCAAAGTTGTAGTTATGACGAGGCCATAATTTGCCGAATCTGAATTATCTTTCTGTCTCCGTTAATGAGGATTTAATATTAATTTCAGTTTTATTAAGGTCCCGTTCTGAAGCAACACGAGGGCTATTTTGGGAAGACCCTCGTAATTTTGAACCTCGGTCAGATGACGAGGACGACACCTGAGCTGGCACCCCCTCTCTAAACTTCCGAACCACACCAACGGGAGGACGTTTTCCCCTCTACGTCTGATTTAACATGCAATAGGCCCAATACACGACGGATCTTCAGTGAAATCGGGTTCGAAACCCTCCGGCCCCAAAGCCGAGACCTTACCACTAGGCCACCGCGGCCTCTTCCATTCGTGAGGAATTTGCGGAAAAGGAAAATTGACATATTCGCATACTGCTATACCAGTTGGCAATGACATAAGAGAAAACACTTAACAAGATGGGTGCCGCTATTTCTAAATTTCGATCAAGGAGGTACTGCCAAAAAAGTCTGAAGCTATTTGAGGAATTTTTGAATCGATTTGTAACAATTGAATCGATTTGCTTGGGAGAAACCTGGGTTTTTCTTTATCAGCCTGAGACAAAGGAAGAATCGAAACAGTTGGTTCCAAAAGACGGAATCTGTTCGAAGAAAAGCTGGGAATATCATGACTACAGTCTACTGGGATGCTCGCGGTGTAATCTTTCTAGATTTCTTTGGAACCGACAAAACAATTACCGGGCAGCTTTATGCTTCTTTTTCGCATCGTTTTAACAATGGAATGAAGGAAAAACGACCTCCACTAGTGAAAAAGACAACTCTTTTTCAACATGAAAATACAGCATTTCATACTTGTTCAGTAGTGAGCTCTCAACTGTACGCTTTATGCTACCAAGTTCTTCCACTCTTTCCCCATTCTCCAGATTTGGCTCCTTCGGATTACTGCCTGTCTCCAAACATAAAATATGGCTGCCATGAAAGGAATTCTAATCAAAGGACCGAAATGATTTTGTACTTTAAAGTGTCAGGGAAATCGTATTGCTTGGGCGGAAGAAAGAAACAATCGCATAGTTAGACTCAGTGTACCAACCTAAAAGAGATTATGTTGATAAATAAATGCTGTTTATTTCTCCAAAGATATTTCTTTCTTACTATTTGTACAGAATCAATGGACAACACTCGTATCTCTAAATTGCTCGATGCAAAAATCCTTTAAAACGTTCTATAGGGCAAATATTGGATCTAGATCTGCCAAATTTGGCACGTAGTTACTTCTTGGTTAATAGGTGTTCAATAAGAAAGGATTTTTTTAAACTTTTAATTGGATTTTTAATTAAAGGAATATTAATCTAAATTCTAAAGAAATTAAACTAAAATTAATCGAAATATTAAATTATTTCTCAATAACTTCGCATCATATTATCTCAAAAAATCCATATTTACACTACTTTAAGATTGAAAACAATAGCTTCTCAACAGTACTAATGCTTTTTGAATGCGATTTTATCTTTAATTTTAATGAATTTTTAAAATATAATGTGCAACGGCTGATACAATAGATATTTACCATTCGTTCGTTATTGAATTTATCTCTGTTTAAATGCATAGTCGGCTTTCGGAGGAAAACTATTATCTCAAAAATTAGGAAATTTACATTTAAAAATATTTAAGTTCGAAAACTAGTTTGCGTCCTTTTGTTTCATTTCTAATGGAATTAAAACACATTTAGAATTATTTTGATATATTTCATTAACTTGTAAACTGTATTAAGGAACGACGGCGTAATTGAATTATGGATAGGCAGATGATAAAATAAATAAGGCTTTTAAACCTGTTGACATTATTACACTGCCATGTTTTGGACAAGAAGTTCGGATGTCTTCTTCTGTTCGATTGTCTGTATATTTTAGATTTGCATGGTAATTGTTTGTATGAAACGAGAGAAAGGCATCTCAAACATGTGGATGAAAAGCTGCCGCATGAGCAGTGGCGGCTGGTCCATTAGAGCTGCAATCTCCCTGAGATTATTTTAAAAGCTTGTTTTTTAATTTTTTATTCTAATTAGCTTACTTTTCCACTTCAAGAGTTCAATGATCAACGAAAATGGCAAAAAGTAATAAAAACGTAAAAGCAAGACGGAAAATCAATCAAGAATTAAGAGAGTTTTGCCTCTTCGATGGATCCAAAATTCGCGCACCACTCAGCAACGCGTAGGCTCACTCGGAAGAAAAAAGCAACCTTTTTTTCCATTGAAATTAAATGTCCACGGCTTCCTCATTTGGCTTGTTTTCGCTTTTCCTCAGTAGTCCAGTCATTAAGTAGTTATTTTAAGATCAAATTCTGGAGGAGTTGTAGTTTTTTGCTCTTTTATGTTTTTTGGGGTGCTGTCCGGGTCATTCAAATGCCCCGGTGCTTCTACAGGACTGGGGTTTACTCTTGCGGCTAACTTTCTTACGGACTTGGACAATAAGTCTCACTGGTATTCTAGATAAAGACAAAATGAATATTACATTTGAATGAATGTAATGAGAAAGTTTATCATAATATTACGCATATTTATCACGTGCAACTTCCCAATTTGTATCACCTTGCCACCAATATAATTAAATACAGTCCTTTTTAAAACAACAACATTGAATCAAAATCATAGCCTTAAAAAGAGTATCTTTTAAACATTTTCTGTTCATCGATTATCAAACGAAATCCTGCGTTTAAAACATGTTCAATGTTACTATGAGGGCATGCAAGCAATAATTAAATTTGTATCATTGTAGCAGCTATTACTTTTATTCAATTTAGTTTCATTAACGTCCAGTTTTCGAGCAACAAGAGGACTATTTTGAGAGGAACTTGTCATTTTGAACCACTGTCAAATGATTAGGACGACACCTGAGTTGGCACGCCCTTCTCCAAGCTTCCGCACCACACAAGCGGTAGGAGGTTGGATCCCCTATGTATGATTTAACTGCAGCGAGCCCAATTCGCAACGGATCTTCAGTGGAATCGGGTTTCGGGCCTGGAATGCCTCCGGCTCCAAGGCCGGCACCTTACCACTAGGCCACCGAGGCCTTTACTTTATTCAAACAGAAGATTTCTTAGCTTGAAACAATTCGTAACATAAGATAACAGGGAAACTAACCTCAAATTGTGGGACTCAGCGTTTATACCCTTACAGAATATTCTAGAATGGACCAGCTCAAATTATAAAGAAAGATCTGGAATTGCTTAAAACATGAATGACATTTTGAATTGAAACACCAGCCCTTGCTTTAAACTATTGTGGCCGGGATTCGAACCAGGGGCAAATAGATTTACAGCTCAGTGGTGTACCAAGTGAGCTATGGTAACCGCTGGCAAGGTTGCTTTATCTGGCAATATTGAACCAAAGAAAACCGCGATATCTATGCTATGCAACTTGCAATCTGTTCCGGGGTGATCCGATCCTTAAGAGTTTTAAATATTACCTGAACTCGACGGTAGATATAAGGAAAAGAAAATTCAACTCCCCTTCAGCCATTCCCTTCTGTAATTTCATAACATATGAGGGTGAAAATGCTGGAAGAGAATGCAACTGATGAGGGATTTTCAACAAGATGACTCAAGCTTAGGTTAAAAAGCGGCCGAAATCATATTTCAGTTCTTAATCTCTAAAGAGTTGCAATTATCGAAATATTTAAGTTAGAAAGTTGTTGGTTACGATGAGGCGATAATTCATCTAAATTGCATTGTATGGAGAGTGAAAGATCGTTCACATAAATAGATCACGTAACTTCTCACTCCTACACATTGTAACAATTACTGGGACGGATTTTACATTAAACCTTTGCGGTCGATGTGGCGGCATTCGTCATAGAAGTCGGTGCAGCCAGCCTGGCTTCGCAGATGTCATTCATAATTGCTTGGTGCGCGACGCGGCGACCGAAGTTAGCGATAATCAAAGAAACCTGTCCTCCCGATGCCGCATTCAAATGTTTGCATCAATTTACAGATATCAATGTTTATGGATCTCTTCGGAGAGGCTAATAGGGCTTTTTTGCAAAATATCACACTTTGGAAAATTATAGAAATTAAAAATTTATGTTTTTATGTGTTATAAGTACTATTAAACACCGCAAATCAGTTTAAACAAATTCTGTGTGTTTTAATATCCATATATTGACTTTAAAAAATTCCGTTCTGAAAGTAACTGCGAAACGCTGAATTTGCTCCGACCTGCTGGTACTCCCATTAGCGAAATCTGCCGAACGGAAAGGGTTAAAACCTGAAACCCTATTGGTTAGTTGGTTGACGGGTCGTTTTAAATTTAAACCTTTCGTATACCATTTTCTTTTCAATCGACGAATTCGTGAATTTCATTCAAGAAATATTAATAAATGCTCACGCTTCATTTTTGCGAATTTTTTTAATGAAAAGAAAAATACTTCAACTTCGTTCTTCAAAAAAATCTAGTTCTACGAAATTCTAATACGTATTTTTGAAGAAAAGATCTCGCAACTTCTAATTTCTTCACAATGAAACAATTTCCTGGACTGCTTTTACACAACAATCATCAATGAAAATTATTGATTAAAAAAGTTCCAAATATCACTCACGTTTCTATGCGACAAGTTAAAGCGATAAAAAAATACTTTGATACATTTTTTGCGCATTTGAAGCCAATTTGACTGAACCATTACATTAAACGATGGATATGGAAGCAAGTCGGTAGGATGTATTCAAATTGCAAGATTTGCATTAAAATGATAAAAAATTTAAAACTTTTTCCTTAAATTGGTATTCAGAATTTTGCATTGAAGTAAATTTTCTAAATCATTTTTATTAAAGCACTAAAATTATTTTGAATTTAAGATTTACTTAATTACTAAAAATTGTGATTTAAAATCCCGCGTATTTACATTTTTAAAAAATTTCCTTGAGCAAAGGATGGCATCAATCGTTAGATATGTTTTGAAATCAGTGAGTTGTTTATAGATGTGTCGCCCTCTTCAAATCACAATTTATTTTAATTCCATTAATCAGGCCCTTAAATTTTCATTGACTCAAATTCATTTAAATTATTAATTAAAGAATAGATTCATCTTACTTGATAAAAAAATATAGAATTTTATTGGTGTTTGGCTAAATTACTTTTAATCTAACACAGATTGCAACTATTAATATTAGGATTTGGGCTAACTTCGGTAAGTTTATATATTTATCATCTTTTATATTCTCTAAATTAAGATTTAATTTTGTTTGATATTAATAATGAAATCAAATGCATACGCGAAAACGTTTTTGTTCAAACTATATTTCTTGTGGCAATGAATTTTTTAATTTAATCGAAAACCCATCGTCATATAAATTGATTAGCAAAAAAATTAACTACGAAAACGTTGGCTTCCTTATAAAACCATATAAACGAAACATTTTAAAATGTCTTTTTTATTTTACTCTTCTAAATTTTGCATCATGTTTGGCGTTTTCCTGTTCCGGTTAATTTCGATGACTTAATTACATTTTTCGTCTCTAAAATGACCTCTAGCATTGAACCTGTCCCTTGCTATCCGACGAAGCACTGTTCCTGAAAATTAAGAGTGGTTCTAGTTTTTAAAAATATTTTTTTTACTGATTAATAAATATTTTTGCGATACATCACTTAAATACTACTGCCTCACAAAGTCTAGGGTAATTTAACTTTGAAAGTTTCAGATACTCTTGACATGTCGATTGCCATCCCTATTAGCGCAAGATATTTTGCGATGTCTCCCCGATGCTTCTACGATATTCTGAATGCCGCACAACATCGTACAGATATCGTATGAATATTGGAGAGCATCTTGTGTTTATAGAGTTAACCCAACCTTTCTATCTACTTAAAAGACACCCTTCTCTATTATAGTTAAGGGATAATAGAGAAGGGTGAGTATTACTGTCTTGAATCTTGGCAGTCAAAGTGCAAAAGCATCAACCAATTTAATTATGGCACGATCCAATGATTTTGGTTGGATGTGAGACAAAGGCTAGGGTAATATAACTTCCCAAGTTTCATTCACTCTTGACACGTTGACTGTCATGACTCACCCTTTTCATCTATCCTCTACTGACGGTAAGAGACGACAGAGAAGGTTCCTTCATATTGGCTTGAGTCTTGGCAGTCAAAGTGCAAAAGCATCAACCAATTTAATTATGGTACAATCCAAAGTTTTATGGGAGGCCGAGGTGGCCTAGTGATAAGGTCTTAGCTTTGGGGCTGGAGGGTTCCAGGTTCGGAACCCGATTCCACTGAAGATCCGTCCTGCATTAGGACCGTTGCACGCTAAATAATACGTAGAGGAACAAATGTCCTCCTGCTGGTGTAGTGCGGAAGTTTGGAGAGGGGGTGCAACTCAGGTGCCCGTCCTCGTCATCTGACCGCGGTTCAAAATTACGAGGTCCGTCCCAAATTAGCCATCGTGTTACTTCGAAAACGGGACGTTAATATAACTAAACTAGACCAAAGATTTATGTATTTCGAATTGTTTTTTTTAATTTATTGCACTAATAACCAAGGCCGGAACTCTCGATGAGAGTCATCGAAAGGTAAAGTCCTCATCAAACTTATCTTTTATCGTCTTGGATTCCAAATCCATTAATTTGATGTTTATCGCTTTTACTGTTTTTTCCTGCCCATAAATCGAAATAATTTGAATATGAAAATCTTGATCTAAAAATTCCAAACCTAATTAAAAATTAGATTATTGTAATTGGATAAAGAAATAAAATAAAACAGTATTGCCATTAAGTATCCAAAGATGCTTCATCAATGAGGAAGATCAACGTGAATCCCTTTTTGCACGGTGTTTTCATGAATAATATTACACGTTTGCTAAGAAAACGCTGGCTTAAGCTTAACACCACAGAAAAACGGAAAAACGTTTCAAATTTCTATTTCTTTCACATTTATAAATTTTGATGTATTAAATTCAAGTATTTCGGGACAGACTTAAGGTTATGTTATGATCGACAAAATGATTTTTTCTTTTGGAAATGAAAGTTTCTGTTGCAACAATAAAAGATAAAAAATGTAATGTTTTTGGAGTTCCTCTTGGCCTTCCAAGATGGCGGACTTTTGGCAAATTTTTTAACGGCTGACGAGATTTTCACGAGCTTAGTAAGAAACAGCACCATAATCTTAAATCTTACCAAGACTTCTTTATCTGGTTAATTTCGATTGCTTATTTAGATTCTGCGCGCCAAAAAAGAGTTGAAATCTAGTTTATTCTGCCCTTTGAATTTGTCGCCAATATAGCAGCCCATTTGGTGTTGCAATCCTAATCGCTTCAATGCATTGTTTGGTCGCCAAATGAGTTGCCATATTGACGACTATCTCAAGGGCAGGTACATTAAGCCAGATTTCAACCCAAAAAATTACCTGTGGAATTCTAGGGGGAGCATCCCAATGTGTCATCCTACGATTCTAGCTTCAAAAGGACAATTTTTTTTTTCTTTTTTGATGATTATAATATGATTATTAATATATATTAATTTATATTGACGATATGATTATTAATCAACGACTTATTAAAGCCTGTTGTCTCCCTAAGGTGATTTAAACTTTCAAGTTTTAGATACTAGTAAAACATGAAGAAATTTAATTATGACAAAATCCAAAGATTTGGGTGTTTTTATTTACCATTTCACTCTACTTGATTTGGTTTGGTTTGGGAACTCGTGGCACAAAAGAGACAGACTTTGGCAATACTGCGCCAAGCCTTTGCCTTCTTCTGAATATCGTAATGTGAACATCGTTCGCCTTCCCTCCTATTGTGCCACTTCTAAGTTCCAGCTGACCTCCCTCGTTTTAGGGCGAAAGCTACTCTAAGGTGAAATAAATTAAATTTCATTAAATGCAAAATTCAAGGAAATCCGGAGTATTTAAAAAAGTTTCAAAGTGTCATTCTTAAAAATATTTCTTGCTAAAGCAATGAAAAAAGGAGACACTCCATGTTATAATAGGGACATATTTAAATGTGATAATAAAATCCTATAGATTTTGAAACGGAAACATGGTAGGAATGTGGATCTTTATCAGTCAACAAAGGCAACGTTACTTTTGTTTTCTAGAACTGAAACAAGCGTTGAACTTCAAAAATACGACGCTCAACCAGGATAAGAAATACTGTCATATAAATATCAGGGTGTTCACTTTGAAATTCGCCTAATACCTGATATCATAACCAATAGAGATAGGCATATACTTCCACTTAGAAAAATGCATTAAGTGGAGTGTGGAACTATATTTTATGTTGCTTGAATCAATAAAAGTTCTGCTGAAAAAATTACAAAGAATAAATTCTAATACAGTCACCCGGTCGAGATGGTCGTATCTTAACACACTAACTTCTCAAACAATAAAAAGTTCAACTTTTATAATTAAACGAGTTAGAAGAAAGTCTTCTATCTAAACGAGTTAGAACGTCAATGAAACTGAATGACCATTGAAGCATTAAATTTCATCATTTTAAACCAATCAGCAGCCGCGTTGAACGAAGTCTGCGCATTCATTGATTGGAAGCAATTCCTCGAAGCCGCCCTTGAAATGATGTAAAATTGTCTAAAAAACGAATATTCAAAGCTTCATAACTCGATAAGCTATAGTCGCAGCATTGTAGAGCATTTTTTAAAATTTAAAATATTAGTGCATCAAGAAAATTTAGGCTTCGCATTTTCCTCAGCAGTACATTCATTGAGTCAAACAATATAAAATATGACATGGCATTCTTTCATCTGGAAGTACATTCCCAGCTCTAGAGTATAGAAGTTAGTTATTGAGCCATAAGTACATTGGGCACCCTGCGCATGTATATATTTCACTTTAAATCTGGCAAGACTAATGACATTTGCAACTGTCTGTTGAATTAATAAATTTGTATGACTGTTTGATCTTTCCTTTTTCCTTTACAGTGCATTGATATTAAACCCATAAACATTTTGTTTGAACTGAATTTTTTTGTCCGTCACAATACTTTAAATGATTCTTGATTTTAGCAATCTATGGAATAGAATGCAATCTCCCACCTTTTGATTTCTGAGATGTAAAGCCATCAGTTTTAGAGTGGACAGCCTTTGAACCTATGGTCAATCATCCAATGTCTAATGAAGAAGCCGAAGGGACCTCAGATGATACCATCCAGTGTGTTATTTGCTGGGAAACGGTCAGTGGCTTGAACAGGAAATCGCTGCCCTGCTCCCACGTATTTCATGAGAACTGCATTAACGAGTGGCTCGAGAGTTCTAGCAGCTGTCCGGTGTGCAGGTCCTCCATACATGGCACGAATATCTCTTTGCAGGGCATGGTTAACGTGTTGCGTAACTATGCAACTTGGACAAGGGCTGCAACATGGCTTACTTTTATTGTAAATGTATTTATGCATTCAGTTACTCATTACTTTGTTAAATCTTTTGTTATGAACGCTCTGTCTCATGATGATGTTGAAAGTAGTGGAGTTGTAAATATTACTCAGTCTCACTGAACATCGATCGGAAATGGCTTCATTTGACAGAGGAATTCAGTCGTTCGTCGTAGGCGGTAATGCAAGAAGTTACTAATAAAGATTAAATTGATTGAGGAAATACAAAGGAAATTTACGCTTATGTATCAAATTTGTTGTGAATGATTTCTTAATAGATTAGTGCAATAGTTTTAAATACTTTCTATGCTAATTAAAAATTTCTATGTCTAACAACAATATTTTCCTTTATTAAAACACGTATTGCATAACAGAGAGAAAATTTTTTTATATATTTTCCGTTGCGCAGCAATTATTGAAATGCGTTTATCGATTCTACCAGCATTTTTCCAGTGCATTTTGTTATTTTATTATTATTCAAAAAAAATATAAAGCAAATTAAGCAATTTTTTATTTCATTGTGATTTTAATTTTTTATTAATCCTGTTCTTTAGTGAGATTTAATTTAAAAAATTTATATACTTTTAAAAAAAGTTCAAAAATTTCTTTGAGGCAAAACAGCGATTCCACATCTAATAAAAATAAAAGAATACGTGAAACAATAAATAAAGATACAAATAAATTTTTCTATGAATCATTTTGTAAAAGGTCATTTAATTTCTTTTTGGGCGTTCAAGTGCTATTAGATTTTATTTTTATATTAGACGTCTTCGGCGACCAGTTGTTCTCCCGTAATAATAATAGCTATGTTTGCAACTTGGTGATATAAATTATCAAACAGATCGTTGAAGAGGCTGAGGGACTCTGCCAAAGTTTTATCTTGCGTTGTATCTCGAAAATAGAGGGCGGTGGGCGACCATTGATGACATAACTAGAGGTCATAAGATTCCATATGAAATAAAAATTATCGAAATCGGTCCAGTAGTTGGACTGGAGGATGGTACTCTGAATTTGACAATTATTTTAAATATATGTACTAGCCGCCTTCGGCGACCAGATGTTCGCCCGTAATATTAATTGCCTTTGGCTTCCAACTTGGCGAAATAAATTGGCGAATTGTCGGTTATAGAGAATCATGGATTCTGCCAAAATTTTTTGCGATTTATCTCGAAAATGGAGAGTGGTGAGGAGCAAGCGACCATTGATAACATATCTAGATGTCATAAGCTAACATATAAAATAAGATTTGTCGAAATCGGCCCTATGCTTCGGGATGGGAGATTGTCTGAAGATGTTTCCCCATATAGAATGTACAGTCAAGTAGTTTTTCTCTCAAAAATGGAGGGTGGTGAGGCAATCGACCATTGATGACATATCTAGAGTTCATAAGCTTCCATATGAAATAAAAATTAGCGAAATCGGTCCAGTGGTTCCGGCTTGGCGACTGGGCCTCCAATTTTGCCAATTATTTTAAATATATTGATCTTTAAAATACAAGTTTCTGTAGACTTTTCAAATAGAAATATGAAAGAATAAAAGTTAATCTTTCGAGAATTATGACATGGAATGTTAAAAGTTTAACATCATTTATCTGATTGGTTCTTAAGACAGGATATTAAAATAATTATAAATAGTGTGAATAAAGACGCATTTGTTTTCTTTCTACAAAAAAAGTATTTTAAAGAATAAAATGTTTTCTCATAATTAATTTAATATGACATAATATTTCTCACCTTTCGGATAGCGTCTGAGGTGATCTGTAGGTAAGTTCTCGGCTTCGGGCTCCAGATTCCACTAAAATTCCGCTGTGTAGGTGGTCCTGGTGCACGTTAAATCTGACTTCATGGGTCAAACTTCTTCCCTCTGGTGTGGTACGAAAGCTTGGAGATGAGGTTGATTATCAATTTGACATTAAATATTAAAACGGTAAATGCAAAAATTCGTTTAATCCAATGGCAAGCCATTTGAGTTAAAGAAATTTTATAAAAAGTATTGGAAAATTAAATGGCTATAATAAGTGTGAGAGTTTTGTGTGTACTACCGAAAAGGACTCATAATTTCCTTTATATCCTTGAGAGTATTTGTTTACGAATTCGACAAAAAAAATCATTGTCGAACAGTAAGAAAGCAAAATTATTTTTTTACACTAAGAGAGCGATATAGTTTTGCACATCAATCTATGAGTTAGGGAAGAACATCATTGTTTGGAAATAAACGAATTATAGTATTTTTCACCATTTCTTACTCCTGAAATGTAACCCCTGTTTCTGATATCCCTTCGTAGAGGGGATATCAGAAAGTTAGATTCCCTATCATATTATTTTGAGAATTTAAAATATGCTATGAAGAAAATGTATCAAATAAGAAAGTGCATATGCACCTTATTTTCCCATATAATAGCCTTATTTTTAGAGGAATATGTCGTGCCGGTAAATCAATGAATCTAAGACCTAGTAGTGGAAAGACGATAAAGCCAATTTCTGACGGTTTGTTTAATTCATCAAAGTGAATTCTGAGTCTAATTTGGTGAAAAGCAAAGATGCTTTTTAAGCTTGGAAAATAAATGAAAGTCAGAAGTGGCCAAATCAAGACTATACGGAAGATGTGGCAGAATGTCAGGATTTCAAAGGATTTCGCCTGGTACGAAGCCTTCCGTTTCCATGCAATAATAAAACTCTCTGGGACAGTAATAATATGATATCATATTTCGATAAATGACGAGGAGTCAGTCATCTTTTTTTTTGCTTTATCGCTGAATCATGATCATCAATTTGAATTGCTGAAGTTGAAGATCGTTCCTCTCCAAAACGCTGATCCTTCTATATTAAAAATTAAGACACCATTTCCTTACATGTTTACAGTTATAACAAGAGTACTGTGATGCATTTCAGCATAGCTTGAAGAATCGTGGAAACAGTCTTTATCAAAAATAATATATTTATTGGATGTTTACCAAAGCAAAAACATGTAAAACAAACACATACACTTACATCACAAACCTTACATCACTGACTAACTTGCATCTAATTCCATGTTCAATTCATTATTCTTTTCCGTTATTAGGCAACGTTAGCAAAAAACAAATATATCGTTGACACACTATTTTTATAACCTTTAGAAAAGAATTAATACTAAACGATTTTTTAATTAATTTCTTTTACAGCCAAACGATATTTTTAAATCAATTTCTTTTAGGAATGATATTTTTAAATCAATTTCTTTATTCGTTACGAATATTACAGTACCATACTGCAGTAATTTCCGATGGATTTCAGACGGCGGTATTCTTTTGACCCACAAAAAGAAGAATTACTGAACGCACTTCTTCCAAGGACCATTCGGTCATTCCGTCCGCCATTTTAGATGAATGCCAAATGCGTATCCATTGATTGTTCTAGAAAGAATAAATAATGTAGGAACTTTAATTCCTTTGAAGCACTTTCGACATTTATTCATGATGATATAAGCAATATATTTCATGGAGCAAATGTTCTGATATCCCCTCGTAAAAATTATTGCAAATCAAATTGTACTTTGCATTAAAACTTGCGCAAAATAAAAATAGAAAATAACGGAAATAAATTTATTAAAATTAAAAATGTTTTGCCAATGTTTACATTAGAAATCTAATCTCAGTTTTAATTAAATAGAATCTTATAAAATGTGAAACAAAGCAAAATTTGCTTTGAAACTTGCTCGAAATGAAAACAGAAAACGAAGATAAAAAATGAAATAAAAATAAATTATTTAAAAATAAAAGAAACACTAGTGTAACCAAGCCCGAAGCCAAAGGTAGGAAGAAGGGAAAGAAAATTTCAACCTCCTCGCCATTTCTTTCTCTATGAGGATAAAAGAATATGGGAGATAATTCAACTGACGTAATATTCGCAATCATGTCTCACAAGCATAGCTTAAAAAGCAGCCGAAGTTAGGGAATGAAAATCATTTCTGAGTTTAAAACTAATAAGCAATTGCAGCAGTTAGAATTTTTGACTTAAAAGGCTGTTGGCCATGTTGGCTGTAAATCGCCGAATCTGAATTATCTTTCTGTCTTCAATCGTAAAGGAGCTATGGAGAAATAAAAATTTGAACACTTCCACCATTACCACCTCTTTTTGATTTGGATGGCCCATCTACAAACTCGGCAGAGATTCTGAACTTCCTTATGTATATAGGGAAGGTTTATGTGCAGGGCGTTTCAAATATCGTTGCAAAACTTTAAGGGTAGTTCAGCCATACATAAACAAGGCATTTTCGAAACAGAATATGGGGTTGGAAATGCAAAGGGGATTCGCTACAGGGGATTCTTTTCCAATGAATTGAATAACAGAGAAAGATACACAATATGGAATGTACAACACAGATTGAGTGGAATACAAATTTACAATGGCGCAACAGCCCAGTTGCATACATAACAACTTGTAAAGCGTGTATCGCGTCAGACGACAAGTCTTTGAACACTTACTAATTCTCCTCCAACACTCCTTAAGTATTCCAAAGGTTTGTAGATGGTGGCAAGTCCTACTTGCCATTAGCTTAAATTCATGCCGCATACAACTTGCAATGATAACCGGTGTGTGTTTAATGGTTTCATTAATTAGTGAGTCTATTGAAACATATGAGTTTATTTTGGTAATGCTTAGAAATTTAATTGTAGTTTTTTAATACTGATAAAATCAAATATTTAATTGTAAATTTATTGATACAGATAAAAGCAAACATTTATAATTGTAATTTTATTAATACTGATAAAAGCAAAGATTTAATTGCAATTTTTTAAACACTGCTAAAAAAGAGACTTCTCAATACGCAACAAGACACCACATGATTAATTCTGAATGTTAAAAGCACTTTTACTACAGAATGCTTAGTCATCATCATAGCTATTAAATTACATGTTAAAGACAATAATCATTATATAACCCTTACTGACAGTAAAAGTGTCCTTAAAATCAGTTACTCATAAATCTCCATCTGTCATCCTTGAACTACATAAAAGTCTTCGTTCCACTCTTAATCCTTCATTGTCAATTACGCTATTAATGAAACTAATATAAAAAATTAAATAATCTGGCAATTATGAAACGCAGTTGTTAATAATAAAATCTAGTAAATAAATTAAATTATTCTAGTCAAACTAAATCTAGTTATTAAATAAAATTAGTTCCACATTTAATAAACAATGAAAATATTGATTTAATTAAATGATGAAAATTACAATAATGAAACTGGAAACCTAGCAACTTCATTAGCGCATTGAAGAATTGCCAGTTTTGGAAAATTTAAAAAAAAATCAATAAAAAACAGAATAGCATCAAAATGAAAATAAAGGATCTAAAAAATTTTGTAAAACACAAGAAATTGAGAAGCTTAATAGACTTCGCCTCTTCTAATATTTAAACAAAAATAGGATAAAAAGAATAAAAATATATTTTAGAACAAATTCAAATCAACAAAGAAAAACTCAATACAAATGGCGAAAAGTTAAATAAAACCAAAGGATGACAAAGAGAAAGGAGTTCGAGGAAAAGATTTTTATTATTCTAAAAAATAAATAAAACTTAAAAAAGAGGAAAAATTTAAATAAATAAACTTCGATACTTTTTGAAATTCTTATTAAAATAATTATTTGTAATACTTGGAATTATCACATTAAAATGAAATTTTATTCATTAAATAATTTATTATAAACCATTTTTTAAAAAATATTCCCTATATTTGGGTTGCCATATTGGCGACGAACTGCACCGGAAAATTGATCCCAACTACACAATGTGCTTCGGCCGGCTACGACATCGACGCTGCTGTGGTTTTTTGGTAGGGTCAAGTATCCTAACTGGATAGGGTCAAGTATCCTAACTGCATAGGGTCAAGTATCATAACTGGATAGAGTCAAGTATCCCTAATTTCACTTTTTTAAAGTAATCTAAAACAAAAACAATTAGAATTTAGATATTTCATAACATCATATAGCTAGAAGTATGCTTAAAACGCAGAACTATTTTAATTCATCATATTTTTAATAGTAAACTTACAATCCACTGGGGAATGAAAAAAGTAAAAATTTACTTTTGGACACTCAGAACATAATTACATACAAACTATTGTGATGGCTTTTCAGATTGGAAAGAAAATACCTTCTAATAGACCATACGACCAACGGTCAAATAAAAATGACACATACAAATTGCAAGTTATCTCGGAATCTGAGAAAACCACTTAGGGTCAAATATCCCTAGTTTTCCCTAAACATGAAAGGAAATTTGAATACGGTTTATATCTCCACAGAAAAGTGTTTTTTTAAACCATTGCACGCATTCATCGAACTACCATAGTACATGCTAATTTCTTGATTCAAAAGTCGTTCGAAACACTTTATAGAGCTACCGTTGGACCTAGATCTACCAAATTTGGCACGTAGTTACTTATTGGTTAGGTGCTCAATGAGAGAGGGGTTTTCAAAATCCTAATTAGATTTGTAATTAATGAAGTTTTAATCGGAATTTTTAAGGTATTTCCTCAATAATATTGGAGAATTATCGCACAAGAACCATATTTGCACAAATATAAAATTCAAATATTTAGTTTTTAAGCAGTGCCAGTGCTATTTGACTCTAATTTTAATAAAGTGTCAGAATATAGTATGCAACGGTTGATACAATATATTTTTATCATTCTTTCTGAATTGAAATATCAGTAATCTGTTTAAATGTGGAGTCGTCTTTAAAAGTATAGCCTTTAATACAAAAATTAATAAAGTTATTTTCAAAAATAATTAAGTTTCAAAAATTGTCTTTGTGCTTTTATTTCAAATTTATTGTAATTTAAACGCATTATGTATTACTTTGATGTATTTTATTAACTAGAAAATTTCATTAAGAAACGACGGAGAAATTGAATTATAAATAAGCAGACTATACAATAAATATTGCTTTTTAACATGTAACTATTATTATTCTCTTAAGTGTTGGACCAAAGTTTCAGATTTCTTTTTCTGTTCGATTGTATATTTTAGCAAAGAATAGTAATATTTTATATGACATACTAGCAGAACCCACACGTACCTTGACATGATAAATGCCAATGAAATAAAAAAACCCATTAAAACAAAGAATAAAGACTTGAAAACGAAATCAAAACAAACCAAAAAACAATTATAATTTATTTTTCAACGCGACAATGATGTGATGATGAAAAAAGAACGAAAGGAATCATTTAAAATGAGGATAACTTCAAAGAATGCTGCAAACGATGTTATTAGAATTTAACTTGAGTAAAATTAATTTTCATGATTCTTGGAACGACCAGTTGGCTCGTTCCCTAAAGTGGAGGAATAATTAAGTTAAATTTGCTCTATTTAAAATAGTTAATAGGGGCATCAATTATTTTGAATTAAAGCCATCTAACGAAAAGATTTCAAATTAAAGTTACTGTACCAAATAAATCGTCATTTTTGGGAAAACAATTCAGCACATTTATAGAATGACTTCGATAAGCCAAGAAAAATGTAAAAAAAAGCAGAATGAAATTTTAAATTATTTCAAATGCGCCATATACACCTCAAAATTGTAGCCCAGTTGCCACGATGGAGGAATTGTTGGGTTGCATCCTAATCTACAGGTAATTCTTTAACGTAAGGCTAGGGGAGACCGGGGCACAAGCTTGGTGCAGGGGCAAGTTTACACAAAGCTTATATTTCATATACCATTGGTCGGGTACTATATTGTAACAAAGTCGCCAAATAATAACGATGATTTAGGGGAGCTGTAACAAAACGAGGATTTAGGGTTGCAGGTGAAATTTAACTCAAGATTCTTCGACTAGTGTCAACCGTCTGAGGAATGACAATGCTTTCCTGTGCAGGTGTGGTATAACAAAGCTTGGAGGGACAGAGGCTCTTCTTCTTCTTGACCCACGGCGGCCGGCCTACCCGTCAGGGTGTAAGACACTACAAGGGCCGCCGGGGAAAGAGAGCCAACCACAGCCCCGGAAGGAACAAAGAGCCTAACCCCCCGAAACAGCATCCATTTTTCCAACAGAAAATGATACATAATCACCAGGACGGCGAAAAATTTCCACAGAATAGGAATACATTATGATAGTACAAGCAGAATATACAGAGAAAACATATTTACAAAACGCCCACCTGGGACAAGAGCAAAATAAAATTCAAATCATTACAAAAAACACAACTGCAAACGAACCGAAGAACACAAACAAAAACACAGAGGAACATATATACAACACCCCGTGGGTAGGGGGTAGTGACCAAAAGGTCACAAAAGTCCCAAAGGCAAAAGGCATTTGACGCACAAAATACCAATTAAATCATTGCAAGATAACATCAAATAATCCGAACATCAGGGCAAACAAAACAGGGACAGAGGCTCCAAAAGCGTCCGCAGACGCGACGATAATTGCTGGAGACCAGACAGGACCACAGGGTACTTAAAAAAGCGTTGATTGACAACGTCGCCTACATGAAGGGAACTGAACAATTCAAAGTAACGAAGCGTGGATTTGATGGACGAGGGGCAACATTTACCTTTGTAGGAAGAGTGCTAACGAGGGAGACATAATGGTGGGACTTTTTGCAGGTGGTGGAAAGGAATGCCATCTTACTAATGAGGAGACCCGGATTGGTACATAAAAAGGGGGGATTTCGTTTGTCGGGGAGAGTTGAGAGTTGGACTTCACCTACGCTGGTGAGCGTTAGGTTTGCTTCGAATGGAGACTCGCAGTACTCCCATCAGGGATTGCGAGTTCTGATATTTACGGATAGACCCGGTCCTCGGGCTCGTCTCGTAGGAGTTTACATAGAAGTCCGGGACTATATTGAATTTTCCAGAGCAGTGCAGGTTGGTTTCGCGAAATTAATTAACTACTCGACCAGAGTTACAGTTTCTCCCTTCGAGGTCATTTTTATTGATTTTTTGTACATAGGCATTCTAATCTAGAAAATGTATATTACAAATGTATGTATATAATTTAGCTGTAATAGAATTTGGAAAGACTACTACTCATTGCCTGAAATCGCCTCGAATTTGCACTGCCATCAAACCGCGGCCATCGGCCGTGACGTTACAATATGTCGTTTCAGAAGAAGTGTCTCGGCCTCCATTAATACTCACACAAGTTTTGGAGTCGGTCTTGAAAGTGGATCGTGAAGTGGACAACTTTTTCTGATTTTCTTTACCATTTTAGTAACTTTTTATCCTTACTTATTGTCTTTAATAGAGCTCGTACTATTTGAATATTATACCTTATTATGGATTATCCTCTTAGGTTGTTCTTTTGTGGTTATTTTAAGCTATTTAGTTGATTATTTTTATTATGAATAAAGCTTATATGCTGAGTTATAACAAAAAAAATGGCGATGGGGCAAGTTTACACACAGTGTATGGGGCAGGTTTACACAGTGTGTAAACTTGCCCCATTGCCATTTTTTTGTTATAATTTGCACAAGTGGCACTTGTATTACAAAATCATTCCCAACACCTGAAGATGGGAGGCCATTTCAAAAAGCAGGGCCAAGGAAGGTAGGAAAAAAAGGCAAACATTAATTCTTACAGATACACCTGTAAAAATGCTTTATAAATATAGAAGGAGAAATCAATAAAGAGGAATCAGTCCATCATACTATGTCTCAGTCAGTGAGTTCCACTAGAGCACGTTATAATAATGAAAAAACAATGTGGATAAAAAAACTTAAAAATAAGAAAAACTTTATTCTGAAAGAAAATTTTGGAAATGTTGAGCGTAAAAAGAAACAAGAAAACTTTTGATTCTGATGACGATGAAAATTGTCTGTGTATTTACTGTTTAAATCCATACGACGAATCATAATCTGGCGAACAGTGGGTACAACACATTGAACGTAAGAGGTGAGCTCATAAGGACTGTATTACCAAACGCAATTCAAAATATTTTGTTTGTATAAATTGTGAGAGTGATTTCGAAAACTATTAGGATATGAAATCACTGGCTTATGCAAGACTTCCAGAAACGAACACATATTAATAACAAACTATAACTTTAATAAATTTAACAAGATTAAAATAAAGTTAACGCAAATCATAATAATTCAGCATGTCGACAGTGAACGTAAATGCTTGGAGGGAGAGAATGAGCGATGACAGACCTTTAAGTCTTTAGACTCCTTAAAAAAGACTGCTAAACCTTTCTACCTGAAAAAATGGTGGCAGGGAAAAGAAGCCAAATATGACAGAATATTGAATTTTGTTCTATAATAAATGTTAGGCACCATTCCGTAAGAAGGTACTTCAGAAATAAAAAAGGCGAGAGAATTGAATACTAATATGATGGAAATTATATTTTCACTTGTGTGATCACCCACCTTTTCTTTTCTATCTGGAAGACTCGGCCTATAGTGGTAGGCATTCCTGAAAACACTGATATTTGCGATATTGTACTAATAGAGAAAAAAGACAAGAGATCAAAACTCCTGACTAATATATTTTTATTCGCAACTTTTTAATTGATTAATTGCCAATTTTAACAGAAAATTGTCTAGATTACCTTCATTAATACATGTTATAACAGACAAAAAAAATTGATTTTTCCGATGCACATGGTACAGCAGAGAGATCAAGAAATATACGAAATTATATACATATAAAAATATTTAGTATTTTGCTGCAGACTTTTAGATAAACATATCAGCGCTTTCAAAAACTTAATCTTTTCATTAAAGATATTAAAGTTTAAAAAGAAAGGAAACACATTTCATTGCATAAATGCATAAAAATTTTAAATCTCGATATATCTTAAGAAAGGTATTGGAATAATTATCTAGCTAGCCTGGCCATTGAAACATGTAGCGCTGGAACTCGCCGAAAGTCCACGATTACAATTTTGTCGATTGCATCACTCCTAATTATATTCGGCAATCTCAAAATTCTTTATTTGTTGATTACTGCCATAATTAAATCGAATTTAATTCATTAGAGGTCACAGAACATTATTGCAGATTTATTTTCCTCTTAGTCTTTCAGCATCAAATTAAATACATTTTGGGGGCAGTTACTTACTGCCATAACACTTACTATTTAATTGTGAATGTTGCAATTTTGTTGATACTGGACTATATAATGCTGACGCTTACTTCTAATTTTTTTAATACTGATAAAAGCAGACACCTAATTTTAATTTTGGGAAGACTGATTATAGCAGAAACGTGTACATAATTCGCATTTGAAAGAAATGGCTAAACCTTTAAAGACTACTACAAAGTGCAGACCTTAGGGGTTAAATTTTTTTTTTTGTTCGCGGTCCTCCTTACTCGTTAATATAGACAAGAATTACTCGTTACAATAGTTTCATTGATTAGATTTGTTAAAGAAAGCAAATCGCTGACATGAAATTAAATGGAAAGTATTTTCTGTTTCAGGAAAACTAAAAAATGTTAGATATCGTATTTCAAATTCTGATGTGGAGATGCAGATATTTCACTCCACGCGAGAGAACTTGCACGTCGTTGTCGTTGCTGTCTAAATCTGCAACTTCAGCCAAAATATGTCTAACGATCTACACTAGAGACAAACACTTTTGAAGAAAGATATCTCGACATTAGCAGTGAATGACAGAGAGAAATCCGTAATGGATTCAAATTCTGATAAAATACATTCTTTTAAGTGTAATACGAATTATTATATTTAAACAAACATTCTTAAAAGCTAAACACATAATAAAACCACGCGAGGAAATATTTTATTTTTATTTTCTGCTGAAATAAATGGAATCAAACGTTATATTTACTTTTTGCAATCTTCATTCAAACATTGTAATTGCTCCTCAAAATTAATTTATCTTCATAACAAGGCTCAAATAATCTACACGAATTTAAATTCGTGAATAAATCTCTCACCATTTACTGTCCTATTACTGATTGCAGTTATCAAAAGGTAAAATCTTACTTGGACAATTTTTTATTCAAATCTCGTTTAGTATGCTAAACCATTTGGCGGCGAAACAATGCTTTGGAGCCAGTTGTGGTTGAGTCCCTAGAAGGGTTGCTATAATGGCGAAAAATTCAAGGGGCACATTAAACAAGTTTTCATTCCAGTTTTTGGTACTTTTCCTTTAGCAGGAAATCAGAGCTGAAGCGCCAAATTGTTTACACGGCGACGACTGGTTCTGTGCCAACGGACTAGAACCAGTGCTAACACGCCAAGGTGGACGCGCCAACGAACGTCATGACGACTGGTTCCCTGCGAACGGAAAAGTATCCAATTTTCAATAATTTCCTCTCTTAAATGAATGTGTTAGTGTTTCTCGCCTTGATTAATTTCTGCCATTCAACTAAATGTTTTCAATTTGATTGTGACGATATTTTCATTTGGATAAAACTGCCTACCTAATTTGTATCTAATTCCAAATGAATTTAAATTTTCAATCCGCCTAATCTGAATATGCGTGAATTCAATAAGCTTTCTAATATAAAGGGTGATTCTACGGTCATGGGACAAACTTTGAGAGGTGGTACAGTTTACTAAAACAAGCATTTTTTTTATAGAACTGTATGGTCGGAAGTGATGCATTGAGGCACGAACAAAAAAATGAGACACGAAAAAAACATTGTTTATATACAACATCATCGCAAAGTTCTTCTTTACAGCAATGTTTACAATAAATGCTCAAAATTGCTACCACCAACATCAATACGTGCTTGGTTGCGTCGAAGGAGTGAGTGACGATCAGTTCAAAAGCTGCGAGGCATTTCGCGCCAGCTGGATGCAATGGATAGTCGAGCAACGAGGTCCTCAATCGATTCAACTGGAGTCTCGTAAATGATGGCCTTCAGATGCCCCATAAGAAGCAGTCGATGCTCGATCTGCCTTTTCACTATTCGTAGAATTTCCCATCACTGGCGAAAACACAATTGCAAGTGACGTTCGCCCGCAGATGCATGAGATAACGGATGGCCAGGCGCACTACCACCTTCTACCCCCAGCCAAGTTTGTATTACTGTTTGTAGTCGAAAATGTGAACATTTATTGTAAACATTGCTTTCCGATGATGTTGCAAATAAACAATATCTTTCTTTTCATATCTCATTTTTTGTGTTTGTGCCTCAACGCGTCACTTCCGACCATGCATTCTTATACAAAAAATGTATGTTTTAGTAAGCTGTACCACCTTTCAAAGTTTGTCTCATGACCGTAGAATCACCCTGTATAATTTAACAAGGTTTTTCTTTTTTGGTTAGTTGTCTTCGCTGATTTAGATTTCCGGATATCTGTAAACAACTTAACGTTCTCAGAGAAACGACTGAATGGGCCATCCGTCGAACGCACTTCCCGTATTTAGGAGAGGTTTATGGTAAATCACTAAGGTCTTTTGCCAAATGATAGTGGTGTCATCTAAATATCGACTTTAGTGTCTCTCTGGTACGTTAAATTGTTTTAAACTTTCGTTTAACTTTCTAGTCATTCGCAGATGAACTCTATGTTAGGCCAGCGCCTTCCGTAACTTGAATTTCATTTCATTTTTTACTTTCTCGTATACGAAAAATGTAAAGAGAAAGTATTGTAATCGACAAACATTTCGAACTCGAGATTTTGATCAATCTCCCCGTTTTAGAGTTCCCTAAGTCCGAAAAACACAATTTAGGAATTATGTGTGTCTACTCGAAAACGGTTAGAGCTAGAGGGGCGTATGTATGTTATCTTTAAATATAATTTGTAGGTGTCTGTCAAATTTTGGACAAAATCCGTCCACGGGAAGTTTGTGTGTCTGTTTGTCCGTGTTCAGGTACACACGATAAGTCAACAAGTTAAATAGCTAGATAGATAAAATTCGTTACACAGTTTTATCATCAGGAATGTAGGTTCGTATCAAAGTTTGTACCCAATCCTTCAAAGAGTTGACTGTCTATTAGTCTCCATACTCACATACTCCTAAACGCTATAACTTAGATAAATAAAAATTTGTATTAAGTCTGCAAACATTAATTGTAAATCCGTGCCGAATTTTCCTTTCAATCGGTTGAAAAAAAATACGTTCAAATTGCATATTTGGCTTTCTTCGCCATACTACAACGCAGAGAATGTGGCGATCTTATCGCGTTTCTCCACATGTGTTAGGGAGTATACGAGAAAGTTCATCCCGCTGGTTTGACCTGAAAGTGTTTATAGGCTGGCATGCTATCTGAAAAATGCGAGAAGCGTCGTACGACGCGCGTGATGCACAAACCGTTCAAAATGTTCTTAAGGGCAGACCGCTGGACCAAACCTGGCAGACAGTTGCATTTTGAGTAGTAAGCACTCTCTAAGAAAAGGGTTTTTAATATTTTGATTAGACTTTTAATTCAAAATTAATCCAAGTGTTAAAGTTTATCCTCCATGACTTCGGAACCTATTATTGCATAAAAATTATTTTTACATCCCTTCGCATGCAAAACATTAGCTTTTCAGTGATTTAAATTTTATTTCCGTGCAATTTTTGTCTCATTTTAATAATGTAGTTCTTTTCTCTGTTTCAGTTACTGCATTCAAACTAAAGACGCTTTGCGACGATATTAGATACAACATTTTGGTTGCTATTTGGTTCAAAACTGGAGGAACAAACTTCTAGGAGGGAACACCTAGGGGAGGGGTGGGGAACACCTAGACGACTCGGAATCCCATAGCAATGCAGGGTCGGAAATGCAATCCTAACGAGATGGGGGGTTGTTAGGGATTGTCGCAGGAAAACCTCCGACAGCCACCCGCAGAGGTGTTGGGATGGAAAATAGGAATTCATCGCGATCGCAAATTGATATTTAAAAACCATAAACGTAACTAAGTCATGACTTTCCTAATATGATAAATAAAATAAATTCCTAATATGATAAATAAATCCCATAAATTCAGATACCCTTTGTGTGCATTTATTCTCTTTACTTTGCTTTTTTCTTTCAAAGCTATTACTGTTTCCTTTAATTGCTTTTAGTGTAATATTTAAGAGACAGTAGAGATGGTTGAGTTATATTGGCGCGAATCTTGGCAGCCAACGTGTAAAAGCATTAACCAATTTAATTATGGTACAATCCAAAGATTTAGGTGATCCGGGTTGCGATCTTTACTTTATTGCATCATTAGCCAAATACGGATGTCCTGGTGAGAGTCATCGGAAGGTAAAGTCTTCATAAAACTTATCATTTATCATCTTTGACCCCGCAACTATTATTTTGATGTGCTTTTATTGTTTCTTTCTGCCCTTAAATCGAAATAATTTCAATTTTCTTATCTGGATCTAAATAATGAAAAGCTTATTAATTACATTTAAATTTAGATTATTTGAACTGGCTAAAAAAATAAAAGTATACAATATTATCATTAGTAATCCAAACAGGCTGTATCAGTGAGGATGACCTCTTTTGTATGATGTTTCTACAATAAAATTACTCATCAGTTAAAGAGGCGCTGGCTTAAGCTAAAAAACCACGAAAACGGAAAAACTATTTTGAATTTCTATTTATTTCCACATTTCTAAATTTGGTTTTTTTAAGTTTAAATATTTTGAGCTAGACTTATGATGTGGTCTCAAAAAATTAATTTTTTAAAAATGAAAGTATCTCGTGAAAACTCAAAAAAATTTTTTTGAATTTCCTTGTGGCAATCCACGATTGGCCATTTTTTAACGGTTATCGCAATTTTGGCGAGCTCACTAAGAAACCGTACCATAATCGCAAATCTTACCAAGATTTCCTCTTAAAATTAGATTCGATTTCTTACTTACATTCCAAACCCCCAAAAGAGGTTGAAATCTAGTTTAATGTGCCCCTTGAGTTTGTTGACGATATAATAACCCATTTGGCAATCCAATCATAACCGCATCATTGCATTTTTGCTCGCCAAATTAATTACCATATTGTCGGCAATCTCAAGGGGCAGAAATATTAACCCCTTAAGTCTCGCGCCCGTCATATTGACGTGCATTATTAGGTTTTTATACATTAATTTAATCATTGATTTTAACACATTAATTTAATCATTAATTTTAACGCATTAATTTAATCAATAATTTTAACACATTAATTTGCTTTATAATTTGACTTAAAACTTACGTAGAATACATAAGCATCTCAAGTATTCTATGCCTTCTTAAATGAATGAAAACGACAACCCCTTTCCAAAACAGGAGGGGTCATCTTATTAGATAGCAAAAAAAAAAAAAAAAAAAAAATCGATCCTTAAGGGGTTAAACTAGATTTCAACTCAAAAAGGACTTGAGTCATCCTCTATGAAGCATAGCAACGTGCCATTCGACGAATCTCTGTTTTTGAAAGTCATGAGGGTGTATTTTTCATGTCTTTTTTACGCTATTTTAATTTTAAGTGCTATATTTTTTAAAGTCTGCTTATTGATTGTAGCTCAATTTCTTTAAATTCTATTTAAGGGCTTTTGTAAAATTTAGTGACTCATTCTCTATTTTATCATTGATTTTAATTATTTTTGATAATTCTAATTTTGTGAGAGGATTTTTGGTTTTTAATTTTGACTATAGATAAGATAGCTTTATTTCATTTTAAGGTTCAGGAATATTGCAATTTTTGTGTTTGGATTTTGTATATTACTATATGTGATATTATTACTTATTATATATATATATATATATAAATATATATATACATAACATTTATTCACAAGCAAAACAACAAAAACATCAAACATCCATTTTAAAAATTTTAAATGATTACATATCTAAATTTAAATTATCCGACAATCAAAATTATTAAAATAATGCGAAAAGTACCTATAGACCAAAGGAACATCACCCCGTCCTGCCTAAGCATCCGGGTAAACAACTGGAAGACCGGCCGCCGCAACAGGTAGTCAGGCACTGTGGTTCCTGCATAATAGCCCCCATTAGGAATGGGCTCATGCAACAACCCCCTCCCCCGTTTTACCGGGGTACGACCTGTCATCGGAAGTGGGCCCGAAGAGCCACACCACCATTATTGCGCCATCGGGTTGACGAGAGCCTGCTTACTTATACGGCAGCCTCTCATCCGCGAGCTCGCGGTGTCCCCCGATGGGACGAAAGTACCTATAGAAAGTTTTTGAACATATATTAATTCTGCTACTGTTAAGACTAAATTAATAATTGAAAAAGACATTCCAAATGTGGAGTTTTCAACAATTTAAGTAATCAGCTCGGCTTTGGACAAGCTTGTCATTTTATCAATGAGATCAGTTGTTGAAAACATAAAGGGTAAATTACCCTAAATATGCAGAAGAAAGAGAGAAAAGAGCCTTAACCCTAAATTACATAATATATATATCTACTCTATTAAAATTCGAAGGTAAACAAACGTATGTATGTATGTATGTATGTCCCTCTATCTTCTCACGAACCGCCGAACGGAGAAGCGCGCGGAAGGTACCAAAAGATGGGGAATAATCCAGGGAAGCCATTTCGGCCATTTAAATATCGAAATTTTAATTAGTGAAAAAGATATGAATTAAAAACTAATTGACAACAATGCTTTTCATTGTTTCGGATACTTTACAACAATACTTTTCATTGTTACAGCGCAATTCAAAATTTATTTTATTGTTGAAGTCGTTTACTTTAAGGAACATTGTTACAACAACAATAAAAAAGTGACGCTGACAGAAATAAAAAAAAAATGTATTGTTGAAAGTGTATAAATTATTTTTTTATCCCGTGATATAACGTCCAACAAAATCATTTTAACGAAATTAAAAGGGGTGTTTTGTTTCTGTAAAGTTATGTGCCGAAAGATATAGATTAGTTATGTTAGTGATTTTAATCATTATTCATTGATTTGATCAAGTTTAAATATTTGTGAAGCTCCTAATTTAAGCTGATATTTGGAAGTTACTATTTTTGTTTTGTTCAATTCTCTCTTTTTCCGATGCCTAAAAGGAAAAGAGGAATTGCAGGTGATGCTGCCAGTAGACGGGAGGCAATTAGAAAACGTGAAAGGAGAGTTGTTGAAACTGAAGAAGAAAGAAGCCGCCGATTGCAACTGTGGCACAACGTGGCCAGGACAGAAGAGTGGAAGGAACAGAAGAACAAAGAAATAGCCGATTGGCAGTAATGGCACAACGTGGCCAGAGAAGAAGAGCAGAAGAAACAGACAAACAAAGAGATAGCCGATTGTCAGCCATGCTACAACATGCAAGAGAACGCCGTCTAAATATTATTGAAGGACAAAATCACCATCAGATACAAACTTTTTATACAGCTAGAACTGTTCTGAACCGAAGAACACAACTGTGGAGAAATGGACAATCTCTGTCTGAAATGCGGAGGGTTGTATTTCCGGGATGAAAAGAATACCAGAGGAATTTACACTCATTGTTGTCATAATGGAAATATAATCGAGCAGGCTTCAGTTTATCCAGTGGAAATGAAAGGATTGATGGATGGCTCCGATGAATTATCAGTGCATTTCAAAAATAACATAAGGTCGTAAAAGTGTTTCAATGAGTGCACAGATTGTACCGTCTACAAAGAGAGGAGTGTATTGCTTCAGAATTCATGGCCAAATTTACCACATGACCTCTCATCCACACCCAGCTGAATCAGGAGGTGAAAACACTAATACAACACACTTCAACAATATTATAACACACATTAGGCATGTGTCACGTGACCTCAGGTATTATTCGATTTAGCCCGTGCAACGCCGGGCCATACAGCTAGACAAGAATTAGATAGAACAGAGATTCCCAACCTGTGGTACGCATTCCCCTGGGGTTACGCAAAGGACCATTTGGGAGTACGCGAAATAAAGTTGTTTAGGGCGGAAACAAGAAAACATAAGGGATTAAAAAAGTTATAGAACTTTGTTTCTCCAAGTCCCTTGGCATTTAATAACTATACCACTTGAATAGTTGATTAATACGGAGTGTAATTATTAGCAATCTTTATAAGTTAATGCAAAATTATTACAATACTGATTTCAT